>WFAB01002053.1:45000-62906 GCA_018977245.1 Lethenteron camtschaticum
CACAGACACACACAGACAGAGACACTCACACAGAGACACTCACACACAGACACACACACAGAGACACACACAGACAGAGACACACAGAGACACTCACGCACAGACAACAACAACAACAACAACCGCCATTCGCCACTAAGTGGCGGTGACGTCACCACGATGCTTGTGCCAGGCCAAGTGCACCTTGAGGCCACGTGAAGTGTCGAAAGCCCGCTAGCAGGAGGTCACGGGGCAGACCCAGGTGCCACGGGTCGACTGACCGAGATGACCGAGATGACTGGCTGATGCACCACCTGTGCCCCCTACTGTGCCAACTTGCTGTGCTTTAGCCACCCGGCGCTCCGCTCGTTGTTGTGAGCGTCGCTCCTCCGCCCTCCGTTGTTGTTGGAGGGCGACTGCCTCCAATTGCCCAGTAGCGACCTTCACGAGCCTCCTCCACTGAGGCCGATCTTGACACCGCTGGTACCAGTCATCGGCAAGTCCACTCAGCTCCACGTCCTCCTGTACCACATCACTCCATCTCTTCTCCAGCCCGTGCCGCGCCCGTCTAGCCCCCTCGATCCGGCCGAACAAAAGCTGTTTAGGCATGCGGTGGCTGGGCATGCGGGCTACATGACCCAGCCAACGCAGCCTTGCCTGCCGGAGGAGCTCACTGATGGGACTTTGCCCAGATCTTTCAAGGATTTGTGAGCTCCTCACACAATCCAGCCTGGTTAAACCCAGGATGGATCGTAGGCAGGCCAGCCTAAATGTTTCCAACCGGCGAAGATGCTCCACCAGGGGGGTCCACGTCTCGCAAGCGTAGAGAAGGGAGGGAATGACCGTGGCCGAGAAGACCTGAAGCTTCGTGCGGAGCGACAGACCAGGTAGCTTCCACACAGCGTTACGCAACCGATGAAAAGATATTGCCGCTCGACTGATTCGGAGTGAGACCTCTGCTGATAAACTGGAGCCGGTCATAAGCACACTGCCCAGGTATGGGAAACTCTCCACTCTCTCCACAACTGCCCCATCACCAATTGGGAGTTGTGGGGGTGGAGTGTCCGATGGTACAAAATACCCAGGCAGGTGCTTAGTTTTGGTGGGGCTGATGGTAAGGCCCCACCTCTTAGTGGCACGCTCCAGTCTCAGCAGCAGCGTCTCCAACTCCTCTTCTGAATGAGCAGCTATTACCAAATCATCGGCATACATAACGTGGTTGACCAATAGGGAGCCATCCCTTGATCGCACCCGGGCGTCGATCAAGGGACACACACAGACAGAGACACTCACACAGAGACACTCACACACAGACACGCACAGAGACACTCACACACAGAGACACACACAGAGACACACACAGAGACACACACACAGACACTCACACAGACACACACACAGACAGAGACACTCACACAGAGACACTCACACACAGACACACAGACACACACAGAGACACTCACACACTCATACACAGAGACACACACACACACAGAGACACTCACACAGAGAGACACTCACACAGAAGAACTCACACAGAGACACAGAGAGTAAGACACTCACACACAGACACAGAGACACACAGAGACATAGACACACACAAACACACACACACAGACACTCACACACAGAGACACACACAGACACACACACACAGAGACACTCACACACAGAGACACTCACACAGAGAAACTCACACAGACACACACAGACAATGCCACTTACTTGTCTTCAAGGGTAATACCTCCACCACGACCCAGGGTGACGATGATGGTGGTGATGGTGATGGTGGTGATGGTGGTGGTGATGGTGGTGATGGTGGTGATGGTGGTGATGGTGGTGATGGTGGTGATGGTGATAAGACGGTGGATCTGACGCGAAGTTGATAGCGGTCGCCGGGATGTCGCAGAGCTGAGGAGACATCGCACCGTGTCTCTGCGGTGGCAGCGCAGACGGTCCGCCAGCGGGCTCGTCCATAGCTGCACAGACAGAGACACGGGGAGGAGGAGGTGGTGGTGAGGAGTGGGTGGGTGAGTGGGTGAGTGGGTGGGTGGGTGGGTGAGTGGGTGAGTGGGTGGGTGGGTGGGTGAGTGAGTGAGTGAGTGGGTGGGTGAGTGAGTGGGTGGGTGGGTGAGTGAGTGGGTGGGTGGGTGAGTGAGTGGGTGGGTGGGTGAGTGGGTGAGTGGGTGGGTGAGTGGGTGGGTGGGTGGGTGAGTGAGTGGGTGGGTGAGTGGGTGAGTGAGTGGGTGGGTGAGTGAGTGGGTGGGTGGGTGGGTGGGTGGGTGGGTGGGTGAGTGGGTGGGTGGGTGAGTGAGTGAGTGAGTGGGTGAGTGAGTGAGTGAGTGGGTGGGTGGGTGAGTGGGTGGGTGGGTGGGTGAGTGAGTGAGTGGGTGAGTGAGTGGGTGAGTGGTAGGGTGAGTGGGTGAGCAAGCGGGTGAGTGGGCGAGTGAGAGAGTGGGTGAGTGAGTGAGAGAGAGAGTGGGTGAGTGGGTGGGTGAGTGGGTGGGTGGGTGAGTGGGTGGGTGAGTGAGTGGTTGAGTGTGTGAGTGAGTGGGTGGGTGAGTGGGTGAGTGAAAGAGTGGGTGGGTGAGTAAGTGGGTGGGTGAGTGGGTGGGTGAGTGAGTGGGGTGAGTGAGCAAGCGGGTGAGTGGGCGAGTGAGTGAGTGAGTGAGTGAGTGGGTGAGTGGGTGGGTGAGTGGGTGGGTGAGTGGGTGGGTGAGTGAGTGGTTGAGTGTGTGAGTGAGTGGGTGGGTGAGTGGGTGAGTGATAGAGTGGGTGGGTGAGTAAGTGGGTGGGTGAGTGGGTGGGTGAGTGAGTGGATGGGTGGTGAGTGGATGGGTGGGTGAGTGGATGGGTGAGTGAGTGGGTGAGTGAGTGAGAGAGTGGGTGGGTGAGAGAGTGGGTGGGTGAGTAAGTGGGTGGGTGAGTGGATGGGTGAGGGAGTGGGTGGGTGAGAGAGTGGGTGGGTGAGTAAGTGGGTGGGTGAGTGGGTGGGTGAGTGAGTGGGTGAGTGAGAGAGTGGGTGGGTGAGTAAGTGGGTGGGTGAGTGGGTGGGTGAGTGGATGGGTGGGTGAGTGGATGGGTGGGTGAGTGGATGGGTGAGTGATTGGTTGAGTGAGCGAGTGGATGGGTGAGTGAGTGGGTGAGTGAGAGAGTGGGTGGGTGGTAGAGTGGGTGGGTGAGTAAGTGGGTGGGTGAGTGGGTGAGTGGGTGAGTGGGTGGGTGAGTGGGTGAGTGAGTGGGTGGGTGGGTGAGTGGGTGGGTGGGTGAGTGAGTGAGTGAGTGAGTGGGTGGGTGGGTGGGTGAGTGGGTGAGTGGGTGGGTGGGTGGGTGAGTGGGTGGGTGGGTGGGTGAGTGAGTGGGTGAGCAAGCGGGTGAGTGGGCGAGTGAGAGAGTGGGTGAGTGAGTGAGAGAAAGAGTGGGTGAGTGAGTGGGTGGGTGAGTGGATGGGTGGGTGAGTGGATGGGTGGGTGAGTGGATGGGTGAGTGATTGGTTGAGTGAGCGAGTGGATGGGTGAGTGAGTGGGTGAGTGAGAGAGTGGGTGGGTGGTAGAGTGGGTGGGTGAGTAAGTGGGTGGGTGAGTAAGTGGGTGAGTGGGTGAGTGGGTGGGTGAGTGGGTGAGTGAGTGGGTGGGTGGGTGAGTGAGTGGGTGGGTGGGTGAGTGAGTGAGTGGGTGGGTGAGTGGGTGGGTGGGTGGGTGAGTGGGTGGGTGGGTGAGTGAGTGGGTGAGTGAGTGGGTGAGTGGTAGGGTGAGTGGGTGAGCAAGCGGGTGAGTGGGCGAGTGAGAGAGTGGGTGAGTGAGTGAGAGAAAGAGTGGGTGAGTGAGTGGGTGAGTGAGTGGGGTGAGTGAGCAAGCGGGTGAGTGGGCGAGTGAGTGGGTGAGTGGGTGAGTGGGTGGGTGAGTGGGTGGGTGGGTGAGTGGGTGGGTGAGTGAGTGGTTGAGTGTGTGAGTGAGTGGGTGAGTGGATGGGTGAGGGAGTGGGTGGGTGAGAGAGTGGGTGGGTGAGTAAGTGGGTGGGTGAGTGGGTGGGTGAGTGAGTGGGTGGGTGAGTGGATGGGTGAGGGAGTGGGTGGGTGAGAGAGTGGGTGGGTGAGTAAGTGGGTGGGTGAGTGGGTGGGTGAGTGAGTGGGTGAGTGAGAGAGTGGGTGGGTGAGTAAGTGGGTGGGTGAGTGGGTGGGTGAGTGGATGGGTGGGTGAGTGGATGGGTGGGTGAGTGGATGGGTGGGTGAGTGGATGGGTGGGTGAGTGGATGGGTGGGTGAGTGGATGGGTGAGTGATTGGTTGAGTGAGCGAGTGGATGGGTGAGTGAGTGGGTGAGTGAGAGAGTGGGTGGGTGGTAGAGTGGGTGGGTGAGTAAGTGGGTGGATGAGTGGGTGGGTGAGTGAGTGGGTGAGTGAGAGAGTGGGTGGGTGGGTGGGTGAGTGAGTGGGTGAGTGATAGAGTGGGTGGGTGAGTAAGCGGGTGAGTGAGTGGGTGGGTGAGTGGATGGTTGAGTGAGAGAGTGGGTGGGTGAGTGAGTGGGTGGGTGAGTGGGTGAGTCAGTGAGTGAGTGGGTGGTTGAGTGGGTGAGTCAGTGAGTGAGTGGGTGGGTCAGTGAGTGAGTGAGTGGGTGAGTGAGAGAGTGGGTGGGTGAGTGAGTGGGTGGGTGAGTGAGTGAGTGAGTGGGTGAGTGAGTGAGTGGGTGAGTGAGAGAGTGGGTGAGTGAGAGAGTGGGTGGGTGAGTAAGTGGGTGGGTGAGTGGGTGAGTGAGTGGGTGGGTGAGTGGGTGAGTGGGTGAGTGAGTGGGTGGGTGAGTCAGTGAGTGAGTGGGTGGTTGAGTGGGTGAGTGGGTGGGTGGGTGAGTCAGTGAGTGAGTGGGTGAGTGGGTGAGTCAGTGAGTGGGTGGGTGAGTGGGTGGGTGAGTGGGTGGGTGAGTGGATGGGTGGTTGAGTGAGTGGTTGAGCGAGTGGATGAGTGAGTGGATGGGTGAGCGAGTGGGTGAGTGAGTGAGCGAGTGGATGAGTGAGCGAGCATCTCACAGTTTGCTGTCCACCCTGTAGGTAACGTCCAGGAGCTTTGAGCTGCTGCTGGTGGCGACGTCCACTTGAGCGTCGTGGTCCCAGCGGAGTTGCGTCAGCAGGTCGCGAGACTCCACGCGGACATTCAGAGGGGGAGTCGCAGCTGGGGAGATGGGCAGTGTGCGCTAACCACTGCACCACCGCTCCCCACACTGCGCTAACCACTGGACCACCACTCCCCACACACACACAGTGCGCTAACCATTGTACCACCGCTCCCCACACACACACAGTGCGCTAACCACTGTACCACCGCTCCCCACACACACACAGTGCGCTAACCACTGCACCACCGCTCCCCCCACACACACACACACACAGTGCGCTAACCACTGCACCACCGCTCCCCACACACACACAGTGCGCTTACCACTGCACCACCGCTCCCCACAGTGCGCTAACCACTGCACCACCGCTCCCCACACACACACACAGTGCGCTAACCACTGCACCACCGCTCCCCCCACACACACAGTGCGCTAACCACTGTACCACCGCTCCACACAAACAATGCGCTAACCACTGCACCACCGCTCCACACACACACACACAGTGCGCTAACCACTGCACCACCGCTCCCCCCACACACACAGTGCGCTAACCACTGTACCACCACTCCACACAAACAATGCGCTAACCACTGCACCACCGCTCCACACACACAGTGCGCTAACCACTGCACCACCGCTCCCCCCACACGCACACACAGTGCGCTAACCACTGTACCACCACTCCCCCCACACACACACAGTGCGCTAACCACTGCACCACCGCTCCCCACTCCCACACTGCGCTAACCACTGCACCACCGCTCCCCACGTCCACCACAACTTGGTACCCGATGTATCGACCACCTCCGGCTGTGCTCACCGTGTGTGCACGTGACGAGGTGGAGGTGGTGGAGGAGGGAGAGGAAGAGTAGGCCAAGTCTCGAGACGAGTTTCCTCGCCGCCATGACGCCCATCCGGGAGACGCGTTTTGCAGTTTCCCAAGTCACGTGGTGCAGAGAAACTCGATTCCCGATTCGATTAACTCTGCTCGCGTCGATTCTTAATGGGATAACATTAGGAATCGATTACTGTAGATTAATGGATATATAGAGTCTATTTCTATTGGGATAACATGGGAATCGATTTATAGTTGATTAAGCTATTGGAATCGATTTCCGTTGGGATAGCATGGGAATAGACTATCATGTGTGTGTGTGTTCATGTGTGTGTGTCTAAAGTCGATGTCTGTTGATGTCTGTGTGTACTTGTGTGTGTGTGTAAGTGTATATGTGTGTGTAAGTTGATGTCTGTGTGTACTTGTGTGTAAGTCGATGTCTGTGTGTACTTGTGTGTGTGTGAGTCCATGTGTGTGTGTCTAAAGTAGATGTCTGTGTGTGTAAGTGTATATGTGTGTAAGTCGATGTTTGTGTGTACTTGTGTGTGAGAGTCCATGTGTGTGTATCTAAAGTCGATGTCTGTGTGTGTACTTGTGTGTAAGTCGATGTCTGTGTGTACTTGTGTGTGTGTGAGTCCATGTGTGTGTGTCTAAAGTCGATGTCTGTGTGTGTAAGTTTGTATGTGTGTGTAAGTCGATGTCTGTGTGTACTTGTGTGTGTGAGAGTCCATGTGTGTGTATCTAAAGTCGATGTCTGTGTGTGTAAGTTTATATGTGTGTGTGAGTTGATGTCTGTGTGTACTTGTGTGTGTCCATGTGTGTGTATCTAAAGTCCGGCAAAACAACCTCCTACCTCCTCGGGTGCCGGACGGGCAACACTGTCGTGGGCAGTGCTGTGGGGGGAGGGCCAATGCCCATTGGCCCCTCCCCCCATGGCGTCTGTGACCACCACAGTGGCTAAACGGGGGCTCTGGACGGGTGCGAGGGGCTGGTAACCCCTCCACCTTCAATTAACCACCACAAAACCACGAATTAAACATAAACCTGTAACAAATAAGCTTGTGCCGGAGGCCCCGGGGGGTCAGGCTTTTATGACGTCTCCTGGCCAAACCCCATTTGGCGGAGCCAGGAGATTGAATTTTCACCCTCGGGGCTCCTCCAGAAACAACAAAAAACCATTGCGGATGGCCACGTGGAATGTTCGAACGCTCACTGCGGAGGAGAGGCTGCCACTCCTCTGTCGGGAGCTGGACCGGTACCGCCTGGATCTCTGTGGCATTCAGGAGGTCCGGTGGACCGGTTCTGGCTCCTGCCACCATGAGGGATGGACAGTCCTCTACTCGGGGCAGGAGACTGCCAAACAACAGGGTGTGGCTCTTCTTCTGAACAAAAGAATGAAGGGGGCGTGGGAGTGTGGCGGTGAGGTGTGGGAAGCTGTAAGCCCCAGGATACTTTGGGCTCGCCTTCCCATCAACCAGAGGCGAGGAGTGGTGGTCGTGGTTACTTATGCCCCCACTGAAGACGAACATCCGTGGAGGGATGCAGGCAAAGCCGATGAGTCAGACGCTTTCTATGACCTCCTGTCACAGGTGCTTGCTAAAGTGGCCACTCGGGACAGAGTCATCTTGTTGGGTGACTTCAATGCCCGAGTTGGTCATGATGCTGGCACCTGGTCTGGAGTGATTGGAAGGCATGGGCCAGATCAGCTCAATAATAACGGTAGGAGGCTGCTAGATTTTTGTGCAGCCCATGGGCTTGTAATTACCAACACGCTCTTCCGGCATCGGCGCATCCACACAACATCATGGATACATGCCGGGTCCAAGCAAGAACATCTGCTGGACTACATAGTGACGGACCAGCGGATGCGAGCCCATGTCCTTGACACCAGGACGTACCGTGGAGCTGATCTGCCCTCTGACCATCGACTAGTCATCTGTAAGATGCGCCTGCCTTTCTTCCACTCCGGTGGTGGGTGTACACCCAGGATCCCATTCCAACCAAAAGTGGCCTGGTCTCAGTTAGCTGATGAAAGTTGCAAGCGAGAATTTCATCATCGCTTGCAGCTGGGGTTGGCATCGTCCCCCACTCCACCTGATGTCGAGGGTAAATGGGCGAGGTTTAGGACTGTGACTCATGCAGCTGCAATGGCTGCTTTGGGTACGCGGTCCAGACCTCCCCAGAAACCCTGGCTGACAGAGGAGGTGTTCAGGTTAATTGAGAAAAAGCGACAGGCCCACTCTCATCGCCTACAGCATCCCACGTCAGAGAATGAGGAGGTTTACCGCAGCCTTCGCTCGGAAGTTCGGAGAGCCGTAAGGCGCTGTAAGGATGGGTGGTGGTCGCGGGTTGCTGAGGAGATGGAGTCTGCCTCAGTGGCCCGTGATCACAAATCACTATTTAACTCCATCAAAAAAGTAACCTGCAGCGCCACACCTATTACCATCATTAGAGCAAAAAACGGTGATCCAATCTCCGACCCCCAGGAACAGGTTTTCAGATTTGCTGAGCATTTCTGTGAGGTCCTGGGGGAGGGAAATTCTCTCAGCCAGGAAAACATCATGGCACAAAGTGGTGATAACCCTGCTGAGGCTGCGGTGCCTCAAATATTGGAAGAGGTCACCCCCTGTGAGTGGCTGGCTGAGGTGCCAGCTGTTGAGGAAGTACTGAGGGCGATCCGGAGTCTGAGACCAGGGAAGGCACCGGGCAGAGATGATCTCCCAAGCGAAATGCTGAGGGAGCGTGGCGTTTGTGCACAGACTTCCCTATATGACATCATAACAACAGTCTGGACCACTGGACGGGTTCCGCAGGACTGGAAGGATGCCCTGGTGGTCCCCCTCTTTAAAAAGGGGGACCGTACCGACTGTAACAACTACAGGGGCATCTCACTTCTCAGTGTGCCGGGTAAGGTCCTGGCAAGGATTATTCAACATCGCCTTGCTAGGCACGCTGAGAAGAGGCTTGCGGAGCCCCAATGCGGTTTCAGGAAAGGGCGGTCCTGCACAGATGCCATATTTTCTGTCCATCTGCTACAGCAGAGGTATAGGGAATTCCAACAAGACCTACATCTCTGCTTTATTGACCTGGTCAAGGCCTATGATACCATCAGTAGGACTGGGCTCTGGGTTGTTCTTCGTGCTTTCGGAGTCCCTGACCCTCTGCTCACGATCATTAAGGACCTTCATGATGGTGAGCGGGCCCGGGTAAAACTACGTGGCCGGGAGTCGGAGCCTTTCCCTGTACACCTTGGGGTGCGACAGGGATGTCCTCTGGCTCCCACATTATTTAACATCTATTTTGACCGCGTAGTTCGTGAAGCCTTCAATAGCTGTACCAGGGGAATTTTCGTTTGGTACAGATGTAATGGGAGGCTGATCGATGCCCGGGTGCGATCAAGGGATGGCTCCCTATTGGTCAACCACGTTATGTATGCCGATGATTTGGTAATAGCTGCTCATTCAGAAGAGGAGTTGGAGACGCTGCTGCTGAGACTGGAGCGTGCCACTAAGTGGTGGGGCCTTACCATCAGCCCCACCAAAACTAAGCACCTGCCTGGGTATTTTGTACCATTGGACACTCCACCCCCAACAACTCCCGATCGGTGATGGGGCAGTTGTGGAGTGGAGCGTTTCCCATACCTGGGCAGTGTGCTTATGACCGGCTCCAGTTTAACAGCAGAGGTCTCACTCCAAATCAGTCGAGCGGCAATATCTTTTCATCGGTTGTGTAGCGCTGTGTTGGAAGCTACCTGGTCTGTCGCTCCGCACGAAGCTTCAGGTCTTCTCGGCCACGGTCATTCCCTCCCTTCTCTACGCTTGCGAAACGTGGACCCCCCTAATGGAGCATCTTCGCCGGTTGGAAACATTTAGGCTGGCCTGCCTACGATCCATCCTGGGTTTAACCAGGCTGGATTGTGTGAGGAGCTCACAAATCCTTGAAAGATCTGGGCAAAGTCCCATCGGTGAGCTCCTCCGGCAGGCAAGGCTGCGTTGGCTGGGTCAACTAACTAGCCCGCATGCCCAGCCACCGCATGCCTAAACAGCTTTTGTTCGGCCGGATCGAGGGGGCTAAACGGGCGCGGCACGGGCTAGAAAAGAGATGGAGTGATGTGGTACAGGACGTGGAGCTGAGCGGACTTGCCGATGACTGGTACCAGCGGTGTCAAGATCGGCCTCAGTGGAGGAGGCTCGTGAAGGACGCTACTGGGCAGTTGGAGGCAGTCGCCCTCCAACAACGGAGGGCGGAGGATCGACGCTCACAACAACGAGCGGAGCGCCGGGTGGCTAAAGTACAGCAAGTTGGTACAGTAGGGGGCACAGGTGGTGCATCAGCCAGTCATCTCGGTCATCTCGGTCAGTCGACCCGTGGCATCTGGGTCTGCCCCGTGACCTCCTGCCAGCGGGCGTTCGACACTTCACGTGGCCTCAAGGTGCACTTGGCCTGGCACAAGCGTCGTGGTGACGTCACTGGCACTTAGTGGCGAATGGCTGTTGTTGTTGTGTCTGTGTCTGTCTATGTCTGTATGTGTCTGTGTGTGTGTCTGTGTGTATGTGTGTCTGTGTGTCTGTCTTTGTAGTGTATAGTGTAGTATATAGTGTAGTGTATAGTGTAGTGTATAGAGTAGTGTAAAGTGTACACATTACACGATACACTGTACCAAAAAAACACACTGAGAACGCGCTGCTGATGTTTTATTTGTCTGGCATCATGGCCACACTCCCCGTGTCTCTCTCCCCGTGTGTCTCTCTCCCCGTGTCTCTCTCCCCGTGTCTCTCTCCCCGTGTGTCTATCTCCCCATGTCTCTCTTCCCGTGTCTCTAATTCTGTGTCTGTCTCCCCGTGTATCTCTCTTCGGTAACATTCTTCAAATCCGGGATACTCTCTCCGCTCCTTCTCTCAGTAATTACATAGATGCCTACACGGGGAGAGAGAGGAAGGGAGGCACAGAGACAGAGAGACAGAGAGAGACACTACAATTACCAACACAGCACAGAGCAAGGCAGTGTGTAGATTCCAGGCAGTTGGCACTCACCAACTCCCAGCGTCTCTTACCTGAATGTCTACGTCTCACCGTGTCTCCGTGTGTCTATGTGTGTCTCTTGGTGTCTCTGTCTATCTCCATGTGTCTCCGTGTGTCTCCGTGAGTGTCTGTGAGTCTCTGTAAGTGTCTGTGTCTGTGTGTCTCTGTGTATCTATGTGTGTCTCCGTATTTCTGTGTGTGTGTCTTCGTGTGTCTCTGTGTGTGTGTCTCTGTGTGTCTCTGTATTTCTGTGTCTGTGTGTCTTCGTGAGTCTCTGTGTCTCTGTGTGTATGTCTCTATGTGTGTGTCTCTGTGTGTGTCTCCATGTGTCTCCGTGTGTCTCCACGTGTCTCCGTGTGTCTCCACGTGTCTCAGTGTGTGTGTCTCCGTGTGTGTCTCTGTGTGTGTCTCCGTGTGTCTCCATGTGTCTCCATGAGTCTCTGTGTGTGTGTCTCCATGTGTCTCCGTGTGTCTCCACGTGTCTCAGTGTGTGTGTCTCCGTGTGTGTCTCTGTGTGTGTCTCTGTGTGTGTCTCCGTGTGTCTCCGTGTGTCTCCATGAGTCTCTGTGTGTGTGTCTCCATGTGTCTCCGTGTGTCTCCACGTGTCTCAGTGTGTGTGTCTCCGTGTGTGTCTCCGTGTGTGTCTCCGTGTGTGTCTCTGTGTGTGTCTCAGTGTGTGTGTCTCCGTGTGTGTCTCAGTGTGTGTGTCTCTGTGTGTGTCTCCGTGTGTGTCTCCGTGTGTGTCTCTGTGTGTGTCTCAGTGTGTGTGTCTCCGTGTGTGTCTCTGTGTGTGTCTCTGTGTGTGTCTCCGTGTTGGAGGCAGTCGCCCTCCAACAACAACGGAGGGCGGAGGAGCGACGCTCACAACAACGAGCGGAGCGCCGGGTGGCTAAAGCACAGCAAGTTGGCACAGTAGGGGGCACAGATGGTGTATCAGCCAGTCATCTCAGTCAGTCGACCCGTGGCACCTGCTGGGTCTGCCCTGTGACCTCCTGCCAGCGGGCGCTCGACACTTCACGTGGCCTCAACCTGCACATGGCCTGGCACAAGCGCCGTGGTGATGTAACCGCCACCTAGTGGCGAATGGCGGTTGTTGTTGTCTCTGTGTCTGTGTCTCTTGTGTGTTTCCGTGAGTCTCCGTGTGTCTCCGTGAATCTCTGTGTGTCTCTGTGTGTCTCCGTGAGTTTCTGTGTGTCTCCGTGTGTCTCCGTGAATCTCTGTGTGTCTCTGCGTGTCTCCGTGTGTTTCCGTGAGTCTCCGTGTGTCTCCGTGAATCTCTGTGTGTCTCCGTGTGTCTCCGTGAATCTCTGTGTGTCTCTGCGTGTCTGTGAGTCCACGTGTGTCTCCGTGTGTCCCACTCCTGCGTCTCCCTTTGAATGATCTCGCCAGGACAATGAGGCAGACGAGGGAGAAGATGAGAGGCGGGACTATGGCAACAACCAGCAGAGACCCAGTACCCACACCAGCACCACCACCCAGCACAGAGTCATCCCACACACCATCATCATCATCATCAGCGGCAGCGGCGGTGATGGTGGTTTTGGAAACGGTGATGGTGGTGGTGCTGTCTACACAGACACAGGGAGACACGGTTAGAGATGTGAGAGAGAGACACGGGGAGACACGGTTAGACACGGGGTGAGATAAACAGACACGGTGAGACATGGGAAGACGTAGAGACATGGTGAGACACGGTGAGACATGGTGAGACATGGTGAGATACAGAGACACGGTGAGAGAGACACGGGGAGACACGGGGAGACACGGTGAGACAGAGAGACACGGGGAGACACGGGGAGACACGGGGAGACACGGTGAGAGAGACACGGTGAGACATGGTGAGATACAGAGACACGGTGAGAGAGACACGGGGAGACACGGGGAGACACGGTGAGACAGAGAGACACGGGGAGACATGGGGAGCAACGGGGAGACACGGTGAGAGAGAGAGACACGGGGAGACACGGTGAGACACGGGGAGACATGGTGAAATACAGAGACACGGTGAGAGAGAGAGAGACACGGGGAGACTCGGTGTGTGGTGAGGCAAGGGTTCAGCGGGGTGTGAGGGGTGACCCCCGTCCAAGCCCCCGCGCTGCATCCGGATCAAACTTATTCTAAAAAATGATCAGAGTCATTCTTAGTGTACATTGTCGAAAACGACACGGATACAAGAGTGGCGAGGTGAGCATCGCTCACCTCTGACGGTGAGCGATGCGTACGCAGTGGGGGTCCCCAGGCTGAAGAGGGAGCAGCTGTAGAGCCCCTGGTCCCGCGAGGTGACGCGCGAGATGGTGATGTCCATCCTGGTGGAGCTCCAGTGCAGCAGAGAGACGCGCGGGTCCATGAGGGCTGAGACACGGAGACACAGAGACAGAGAGACACAGAGAGAGACACAGAGACAGAGAGACACAGAGAGACAGAGACACAGAGAGAGAGACACAGAGAGACACAGACAGAGAGACACAGAGAGAGAGACACAGAGAGACACAGACAGACAGAGAGACACGCGGGTCCATGTGGGCTGAGACACGGGGAGACAGGGAGACACAGAGAGAGAGAGAGAGAGACAGAGAGAGAGACAGAGAGACAGAGAGAGAGAGACAGACAGAGAGAGACAGAGACAGACAGAGATGGTGTTTGCTCTCACCCTTGACGCTCTCGAAGTAGAGTGTGTGACCGTGAGGGTTGCTCCACTGGATTGGGTCTGAGTCCGGATTGTCTGACACCGTGCAGCGTAGCGTGGCCGTGTCTCCCTCGGACACCGTGTCTCCCGTGGCCCACACAGAGAGCGGAGCAGCTGCACGGGAGAGACACGGGAAAAGAGAGACACGGGGAGAGAGACACGGGGAGAGAGACACGGGGAGAGAGACACATGGGGAGAGAGACACGGGGAGAGAGACACACGGGGGGAGAGACACGGGGAGAGAGACACACGGGGAGAGACACAGGAAGAGAGAGACACACAGGGAGAGAGACACGGGGAGAAAGACACGGGGAGAGACATGGGGAGAGAGACACGGGGAGAGAGACACGGGGAGAGGGACACACGGGGAGAGAGACACGGGGAGAGAGAGACACGGGGAGAGAGACACAGGGAGAGAGACACACGGGGAGAGAGACACGGGGAGAGAGAGACACGGGGAGAGAGACACGGGGAGAGAGAGACACGGGGAGAGAGACACGGGGAGAGAGACACAGGGAGAGAGACACACAGGGAGAGAGACACGGGGAGAGAGAGACACGGGGAGAGAGACATGGGGAGAGAGACACATGGGGAGAGAGACACGGGGAGAGAGACACAGGGAGAGAGACACACGGGGAGAGAGACACGGGGAGAGAGACACGGGGAGAGAGACACGGGGAGAGAGAGACACACAGGGAGAGAGACACGGGGAGAAAGACACGGGGAGAGACATGGGGAGAGAGACACGGGGAGAGAGACACACGGGGAGAGAGACACGGGAGAGAGAGACACGGGGAGAGAGACACAGGGAGAGAGACACACGGGGAGAGAGACACGGGGAGAGAGAGACACGGGGAGAGAGACACGGGGAGAGAGAGACACGGGGAGAGAGACACGGGGAGAGAGACACGGGGAGAGAGACACGGGGAGAGAGACACGGGGAGAGAGAGACACGGGGAGAGAGACACGGGGAGAGAGACACAGGGAGAGAGACACACAGGGAGAGAGACACGGGGAGAGAGAGACACGGGGAGAGAGACATGGGGAGAGAGACACATGGGGAGAGAGACACGGGGAGAGAGACACAGGGAGAGAGACACACGGGGAGAGAGACACGGGGAGAGAGACACGGGGAGAGAGACACGGGGAGAGAGACACACGGGGAGAGAGACACGGGGAGAGAGACACACGGGGAGAGAGACACAGGGAGAGAGAGAGACACGGGGAGAGAGACACACGGGGAGAGAGACACGGGGAGAGAGACACACGGGGAGAGAGACACGGGGAGAGAGACACACGGGGAGAGAGACACGGGGAGAGAGAGAGACACGGGGAGACACGGGGAGACACGGGGTGAGATAAACAGACACGGTGAGACATGGGAAGACGTAGAGACATGGTGAGACACGGGGAGACATGGTGAGATACAGAGACACGAGGAGATACGGGGAGATGTGGTGAGATAGAGAGTCACGGGGAGACCCGGTGAGAGAGAGAGACCCGGTGAGAGAGAGAGACACGGGGAGACACGGGGAGACATGGTGAGACACGGGGAGACATGGTGAAATACAGAGACACGGTGAGAGACACGGTGAGAGAGACACGGGGAAACACGGTGAGAGAGACACGGGGAGACACGGTGAGACACGGGGAGACATGGTGAAATACAGAGACACGGTGAGATAGACACGGTCAGAGAGAGAGAGACACGGGGAGACTCGGTGTGTGGTGAGGCAAGGGTTCAGCGGGGTGTGAGGGGTGACCCCCCTCCAAGCCCCCGCGCTGCATCCGGATCAAACTTATTCAAAAAAATGATGAGAGCCATTCTTAGTGTACATTGTCGAAAACGACACAGACACAAGAGTGGCGAGGTGAGCATCGCTCACCTCTGACGGTGAGTGACGCGTACGCCGTGGGGGTCCCCAGGCTGAAGAGGGAGCAGCTGTAGAGCCCCTGGTCCCGCGAGGTGACGCGCGAGATGGTGATGTCCATCCTGGTGGAGCTCCAGTGCAGCAGAGAGACACGCGGGTCTGTGTGGGCTAAGACACGGAGACACAGAGACAGAGAGACACAGAGAGAGACACAGAGACAGAGAGAGACGCAGAGAGACAGAGACAGACAGAGAGACACGTGGGTCCATGTGGGCTGAGACACGGGGAGACAGGGAGACACAGAGAGAGAGACAGAGAGAGACAGAGAGAGACAGAGAGAGACAGACAGAGACAGAGAGATACAGAGAGAGACAGAGACAGAGAGAGACAGAGAGAGAGACAGAGAGAAACAGAGACAGAGAAAGACAGAGAGAGACAGAGACAGAGAGAGACAGAGAGAGACAGAGAGAGACAGAGACAGCGCTTGTCGCTCACCCTTGACGCTCTCGAAGTAGAGTGTGTGACCTTGAGGGTTGCTCCACTGAATTGAGTCTGAGTCCGGATTGTCTGACACGGTGCAGCGTAGCGTGGCCGTGTCTCCCTTGGACACCGTGTCTCCCGTGGCCCACACAGAGAGTGGAGCAGCTGCATGGGAGAGACACGGGGAGAGAGAGACACGGGGAGAGCGACACGGGGAGAGAGACACGGGGAGAGAGACATGGGAGAGAGAGACACAGGAAGAGAGAGATATGGGAGAGAGAGTAAACTAAACTAAATATAAAAACTAAAACTCAAACTTTGTTTTCGTATTGACCAAGCCCCACTCTGACGCTCTTTGTCAGAAGTGATAAAAAAATGACATCAGCTCCACTGAGGAGGGGGACATCTTGATCGTCATCAAAGAGACACCCACAGACACCCATAGACACCCACAGAGACCCAAAGAGACCCATAGACACCCACAGAGACCCACAAAGATCTATAGAGACCAATAGACACGCACAGAGACTCACATAAACCCATAGACACGCACAGAGGCCCACAGAGACACCCATAATCTATGGGTGTCTCTATGGGTCTCTGTGCGTGTCTGCTGGTGTCTACGGGTCTCTGTGGGTGTCTATGTGTCTCTGTGGGTCTCTATGTGTCTGTGTGTGTCTGTGCGTGTCTGCTGGTGTCTACGGGTCTCTGTGGGTGTCTATGTCTCTGTGGGTGTCTATGTGTCTGTGTGTGTCTGTGCATGTCTGCTGGTGTCTACGGGTCTCTGTGGGTGTCTATGTCTCTGTGTGTGTCTGTGCGTGTCTGCTGGTGTCTACGGGTCTCTGTGGGTGTCTATGTCTGTGGGTGTCTATGTGTCTGTGTGTGTCTGTGCGTGTCTGCTGGTGTCTACGGGTCTCTGTGGGTGTCTATGTGTCTCTGTGGGTGTCTATGTGTCTGTGTGTGTCTGTGCGTGTCTGCTGGTGTCTACGGGTCTCTGTGGGTGTCTATGTGTCTCTGTGGGTGTCTATGTGTCTGTGTGTGTCTGTGCGTGTCTGCTGGTGTCTACGGGTCTCTGTGGGTGTCTATGTGTCTCTGTGGGTGTCTATGTGTCTGTGTGTGTCTGTGCGTGTCTGCTGGTGTCTACGGGTCTCTGTGGGTGTCTATGTCTCTGTGGGTGTCTGTGTGGGATCGTCTCCGTGGGGTAGCCACCCCACGGAGACGATCCCCCTCTCTGTGCCTGTGTTGCTCTCTCTGTGTATCTTGGTGATGTCTGTCTGCTTGTGTGTCTGTCTATAGTTTTCTGGTTAGATTTTCTGTTGCTATTTCATTTATACCTGATGATGATTGCTTGTGTTGCAATCGAAACGTCGTATGCTATTATTTAATTTATTATTTTATCTTTATATCTGACTTTACCGAAATAACCAAAGAGTAATTCCTGCAGTCACGAAAGCTCCAAATTTAAGGTTACTGTTGATGTTATTGTTGATGCTATTGTTGATGTTATTGTTGATGTTGTTGATGTTATTGTTGATGCTATTGTTGATGTTATTGTTGATGCTATTGTTGATGTTATTGTTGATGCTATTGTTGATGTTATTGTTGATGTTGTTGATGTTATTGTTGATGTTATTGTTGATGTTATTGTTGATGCTATTGTTGATGCTATTGTTGATGCTATTGTTGTTACTGTTGATGTTATTGTTGTTATTGTTGATGCTATTGTTGTTACTGTTGATGTTATTGTTGTTACTGTTGATGTATTGCTATTGTGATGCTATTGTTGTTATGTTGTTATTGTTGTTTATTGTTTGTTGATGCTATTGTTGTTACTGTTGATGTTATTGTTGTTATTGTTGATGCTATTGTTGTTACTGTTGATGTTATTGTTGTTACTGTTGATTGCTATTGTTGATGCTATTGT
>WFAB01002054.1:0-62872 GCA_018977245.1 Lethenteron camtschaticum
CACGGGGGGGGGGGACGCGGGGGAGACACGGGGAGAGACACGGGGGAGACACGGGGGGGAGACACGGGGAGAGACACGGGGGGAGACACNGGGGAGACACGGGGGGGGGGACACGGGGGAGACACGAGGGAGAGACACGGGGGGAGAGGGGAGACACNGGGGGAGACACNGGGGGAGACACGGGGAGAGACACNGGGGGAGACACGGGGGGAGACACGGGGGGGGGGGACACGGGGGGAGACACGGGAGAGACACGGGGGGAGACACGGGGGGAGACACGGGGTGAGACACAGGGGGGGAGACACGGGGGGAGACACGAGGGAGAGACACGGGGGGAGACACGGGGGGAGACACGGGGAGACACNGGGGGGAGACACGGGGGGGAGACACGGGGGGGGGACACGGGGGGGGACACGGGGGGGGGACACGGGGGGGGGGACACGGGGAGAGACACGGAGAGAAACACGGGGGAGACACGGGGGGAGACACGGGGGGAGACACGGGGGGAGACACGGGGGGAGACACGGGGGGGGAGACACGGGGGTCTGCGTATAGTTGTGTGTATGTGTCTGTGTGTGTCTGTGTGAGTCTGTGTGTGTCTGTGTGAGTCTGTGTGTCTGTGTGAGTGTGTGTGTCTGTGTATGTGTCTGTGTGTCTGTGTGAGTCTGTGTGTGTCTGTGTGAGTCTGTGTGTCTGTGTGAGTCTGTGTGTGTCTGTGTATGTGTCTGTGTGTCTGTGTGAGTCTGTGTGTGAGTCTGTGTGTGTGTGTCTTTGTGCGTCTATCTGTGTGTGTCTGTGTGTGTGTCTGTGTGTGTGTCTGTGTGTGTCTCTGTGTATCTGTGTGAGCGAGTGGGTGAGCGAGTGGGTGAGCGAGTGGGTGAGCGAGTGTGAGCGAGTGGTGAGCGAGTGGGTGAGCGAGTGGTGAGCGAGTGGTGAGCGAGTGGGTGAGCGAGTGGGTGAGCGTATGGGTGAGCGAGTGGGTGAGTGTCATTGGTGATGCTGTTCTGCGTCAATGTCTCCTCCTACTCCACCACCTCCTCCACCTCCTCCTCCACCACCTCCACCTCCACCACCTCCACCTCCTCCTCCTCCACCACGTGGTACAAACTCCTTGGCATGAGGTTCAGGGTGCTCTTGAAAGCAGCACCAGCCTGGGTGGGAGAGGGTCAGTGAGTGAGTGAGTGGGTGAGTGGGTGGGTGGGTGAGTGAGTGAGTGGTGGGAGAGAGGGTCAGTGAGTGAGTGAGTGGGTGAGTGGGTGGGAGGGTGAGTGAGTGAGTGGGTGGGAGAGGGGTCAGTGAGTGAGTGGTGGGTAGTGGGTGGGTGGGTGAGTGAGTGGTGGGTGGGAGGAGGGTCAGTGAGTGAGTGAGTGGGTGAGTGGGTGGCTGGTGAGTGAGTGATGGGTGGGAGAGAGGGTCAGTGAGTGAGTGGGTGGGTGGGTGAGTGGGTGGGTGGTGAGTGGGTGGGTGTGAGTGGGTGGGTGGTGAGTGGGTGGGAGGGGGTCAGTGAGTGAGTGGGTGGGTGAGTGGGTGGTGAGTGGGTGGAGAGTGGGTGGGAGAGAGGGTGAGTGGTGAGTGGGTGGGTGGGTGGGTGGGTGGGTGGGTGAGTGGGTGAGTGGGTGGGTGGGTGANTGAGTGAGTGAGTGGGTGGGTGGGTGTGAGTGAGTGGGTGGTGAGTGGTGAGTGAGTGATGAGTGAGTGGTGGGTCAGTGGTGAGTGAGTGGTGGGTGAGTGGTGAGTGGGTGGGTGGGTGAGTGGTGGGTGGGTGGTGTGGGTGAGTGGTGAGTGGGTGGGTGGTGGAGTGAGTGAGTGGTGGGTGGGTGAGTGAGTGAGTGGGTGGGTGAGTGGGTGAGTGATGAGTGAGTGGTGGGTCAGTGGTGAGTGAGTGGGTGGGTGAGTGGGTGGATGAGTGGGTGGGTGAGTAGGGTGGGTGAGAGTGAGGGTGGGTGGGTGAGTGGGTGGGTGAGTGGGTGGGTGGGTGAGTGGGTGGGTGGGTGTGTGAGTGGGTGGTGAGTGAGTAGTGGGTGGGTGGGTGGTGAGTGGGTGGGTGGGTGAGTGGGTGGGAGAGAGGGTCAGTGAGTGAGTGGGTGGGTGAGTGGGTGAGTGGGTGGATGGGTGAGTGGGTGGAGAGAGGGCAGTGAGTGAGTGGGTGGTGAGTGGGTGGTGAGTGGGTGGATGATGGGTGGGAGAGAGGTGAGAGTGAGTGGGTGGGTGAGTGGTGGGTGGGTGGGTGAGTGGGTGAGTGGGTGGGTGGGTGGTGAGTGAGTGAGTGGGGGTGGGTGAGTGAGTGGTGGGTGAGTGGGTGAGTGATGAGTGGGGTGGTCAGTGGTGAGTGGTGGGTGGTGAGTGGGTTGGATGAGGGTGGGTGGGTGAGTGGGTGGGTGGGTGGTGAGTGGGTGGTGGTGGGTGGTGAGTGAGTGAGTGGTGGGTGGGTGGGTGAGTGAGTGGGTGGTGAGTGGTGAGTGAGTGATGAGTGAGTGGTGGGTCAGTGGTGAGTGAGTGGGTGGGTGAGTGGGTGAATGAGTGGGTGGGTGGGTGAGTGGGTGGGTGGGTGATTGGGTGGGTGGGTGAGTGGGTGGGTGGGTGTGTGAGTGGGTGGGTGAGTGAGTGGGTGAGTGAGTGTGGGTGGGAGAGAGGTGGGTGAGAGAGTGGGTGGGTGAGTGGGTGGTGAGTGGGTGAGTGTGGGTGAGTGGTGAGTGGGGGGTGAGTGGTGAGTGGGTGGGTGAGTGGGTGGGAGAGAGGGTGATGAGTGAGTGGGTGGGTGAGTGGTGGGTGAGTGGGTGAGTGAGTGATGAGTGAGTGGTGGGTCAGTGGTGAGTGAGTGGGTGGGTGAGTGGGTGGATGAGTGGGTGGTGGGTGAGTGGGTGGGTGGGTGGGTGGGTGGTGAGTGGGTGGGTGAGTGGGTGGGGGGTGAGTGATTGGTGAGTGGTGGGTGAGTGAGTGGGTGAGTGAGTGGTGGGTGGGAGAGAGGTGGGTGAGAGAGTGGGTGGGTGAGTGGGTGGGTGGGTGGTGAGTTGGTGAGTGGGTGGGTGAGTGAGTGGGTGAGTGAGTGGGTGGGTGGGAGGGTGGGTGAGNGGTGGGTGAGTGGGTGGGTGAGTGGGTGAGTGGGTGGGTGAGTGTGAGTGGGTGAGTGAGTGGGTGGGTGGGTAGTGAGTGAGTGAGTGGGTGAGTGGTGGGTGAGTGGGTGGGTGAGTGGTGGTGGTGGGGAGGAGGGTGGAGTGAGTGGGTGGTGAGGTGGGTGAGTGGGTGGTGAGTGGGTGGTGAGTGGGTGGTGGGTGGGTGAGTGGGTGGGTGAGTGGTGAGTGAGTGGGTGGGTGAGTGAGAGGGTGGGTGAGTGGGTGGGTGAGTGAGTGAGTGAGTGGGTGAGTGGTGGAGTGAGTGGTGAGTGGGTGGGTGAGTGGGTGAGTGAGTGGTGAGTGAGTGGGTGAGTGGCTGAGCGAGTGGGTGAGTGATGGGTGAGTAAGTGGGTGGGTGAGTGAGTGAGTGAGTGAGCGAGTGAGTGGCTGAGCAAGTGAGTGAGCGAGCGAGCGAGTGAGTGAGTAGCCGAGTGAGTGGCTGAGCGAGTGGCTGAGTGAGTGAGGTGGTGAGTGAGTGGGTGAGCGAGTGAGTGAGTGAGTGAGTGGCTGAGTGGGTGAGTGGGTGNGTGAGTGAGGGTGAGTGGNTGAGTGGTGACTCAGTGAGTGNGTGAGTNAATCGGTGAGTGAGTGGCTGACTGAGTGGACGAGTGAGTGGCTTAGTGAGTGGGTGAGCGGGTGGAGTGAGTGGGTGANTGAGTGGGTGAGTTGAGTGAGTGAGTGAGTGAGTGAGTGAGTGAGTGGTGAGTGAGCGAGTGAGTGACGAGTGAGTGGCTGAACGAGTGAGTGGCTGAGCGAGTGAGCGAGGAGTGTCTCTCCCCCCGTGTCTCCCCCGTGTCTCCCCGTGTCTCCTCGTGTCTCCCCCCCCGTGTCTCTCCCTGTGTCTCTCTCCCCGTGTCTCTCCCCCCTGTCTCTCCCCCCGTGTCTCCCCCCCCCCCGTGTCTCGTCTCCCCCACCCCCCCGTGTCTCCCCCGTGTCTCTCCCGTGTCTCCCCCCGTGTCTCCCCCGTGTCTCTCTCCCCGTGTCTNCCCCCCCCCGTGTCTCCCGCACTCTGCCTGTGCATCTGCTTTGGACTTGTAGCTCAACAATAAATGAACTAGATACGATTAAACGCTGTTTGCTCTTTGCAGACCACACGAACGCCAGACTGTGTTGTACCGGCTGTGTGCAGTGGTTCCTTTCGGTAAAGTCTCGTGGACAAATTTCGATGTAAAGCTTCTTTCGTGACTGCAGCAGTGATTCATCTTCTTGGTTCTTTCGGTAAAAAGTCATCACGTAGAAGGGAAATGATAAAATAATAAAAATAAAACATAATAAAATAATGTTTTTTATTGAAATAATAAAATAATGAAAATAAATCATAATAGAATGTTTTTTTTTATTGAAAATAAAATATTAAAAATAAAACAATACAATAATATTTTTATATTGAAAATAATAAAATAATCAAAATAAAACAATAATAAAATGATGTTTTTTATTGACAATAAAATATAAAATAAAACATAATAAAATATTTTTTTATTGAAAATAATAAAATAAAACATTATAAAATAATTCTCACGACGTTTCGGCCACAACGCAAGCAGCCGTCCTCAGGTGAAGACCAGGTCTGTCGAGAAGACAGCGTCTGAATGACACATTCAGACTCATTCAGACGCTATCTTTTCGACAGACCTGTTCTTCACCTGAGGACGGCTGCTTGCGTTGTGGCCGAAACGTCGTGAGAATTGTATTTTATTATCTCGTGAATAGAGAAAAATAAAAACACGGAATTCGATTCGGATCTTTTTCAGTGTCTGCGGCAAAAGCTCCTTGGCTCTTTCGGTAAAGTCACGTAAGTTTTTACCCTTTAAACTGGTACAAAACTGACACCTTCATACAAGGCATCATGCTGTCTCGGGTGTGGACCAATCAACTTCAAGGACAGTGCATATTATTATCATCATCATCAGAGTTGTTTTTTTGTTTGCATTTTGACTGCTTGTGTTGTGGTTATTGCAAACATGATGCCTTGTTTAAAGGTATCAGTTTTTGTACCAGTTGAAAGGGTAAAAACCTACTACTATATGTTTCGGTAAAGTCACGGGAGAAAGAAAGTAGCTTGAATAAGAATGGAATGTGACGTTTCGATTGCAGCACCAGGCACACAGAGACACACAGACACAGACACAGAGACACACAGACAGACAGAGACACACACACAGACACAGAGAGACACACACAGAGACACGCAGAGATACGCAGAGAGACAGAGAAAGACACACACAGAGACACTCATAGAGAGAGACAGAGAGAGATACACACACAGAGNCACACAGAGACACAGAGAGAGACACAGAGNCAGAGACACAAGAGACACAGACACAGAGACAGACAGAGAGAGAGACACACAGATACACACAGAGACAGAGAGAGACACCCAGAGAGACACAGACACATGCAGAGAGACACACAACACAGACACGGAGACACAGACAAAGATCCCCGTGTAGCCTTCGACTGTAGGGGCAAGTGCTGTTAGTGAGCACCTATGAAGGCCGGCACGGCACACGAGGGGGTGGGTGGCCAGCACCACGCCCGGCCGCCTTTGTTTCCCCAGTGGCGATGTTTACACATCACACCAGGTACTCATTTGAGGCTGAGTCGACCTAGGGGAGGGCCCAGGACCGGTTCAGATAATCGTCATGTGTTGGCCGTGAGCAGCTTCGTAGCGCAGCGCTAACCACCCACGCACACACACACACAACACTGTGTGTGTCTTTGTTTGTGTCTCTGTCTCTCTGTGTGTCTGTGTCTCTGTTGCCTATGTGTTGTGCCTGTGTGTGTGTCTCTCTGTGTGCCTCTCTGTGTCTCTCTGTGACTCTGTGTGTCTCTCTGTGTCTCTCTGCCTGTGTGTGCTCATTTGTGTGTCTTTCTGCTTGTGTGTCTCTCTGTGTCTCTCTTTGTGTGTCTCTCTCTGTGTGNCNCTCTGTTGTCTCTCTCTGTGTGTGTCTCTGCCTGTGTGTGTCACTCTTTGTGTGTCTCTGTGTGTCTCTCTGTGTGTCTCTGTCTCTCTGTGTCTGTGTCTCTCTCTCTGTGTCTGTGTGTCTCTCTGTGTGTGTCTCTCTGTGTGTCTCTGTGTGTCTCTCTGTGTCTCTCTCTGTGTGTCTGTGTGTCTCTCTCNGTGTCTGTGTGTGTCTCTTTGTGTCTCTCNGTGTCTCTGTGTGTGTCTCTCTCTGTCTCTCTCTGTGTGTCTCTGTGTCTCTCTGTGTGTCTCTGTGTGTGTCTCTCTCTGTGTGTCTCCGTGTCTGTGTTGTCTCTCTCTCAAACGTAGCAATCTTTGGAAGATCATTAATCAACCAGGTGTGGCGTTGACTGTTGTGTTGTATTTCATTGCGTTTCTAAGTTGACTGGGTTTCTTTACTCATTCACTCTTACCTGATGATGGTTGCAATCAAAACGCCACATTTTATCATCATCATGATTTAACTTAGTTCCTTTCTAACGTGACTCTACCCAAACAACCAAAAAGGAGTACATTTCGATTGAAAGCTTTCGTGACTGCAGGGATTCATCTCCTTGGTTCTTTTGGTAAAGTCATCACGTAGAAGGGAAGTAATAAAATAATAAAAATAAAACGTAATATAATTCTCACGACGTTTCGGCCACAACGCAATTTCGACAGACCTGTTTCTTCACCTGAGGACGGCTGCTTGCGTTGTGGCCGAAACGTCGTGAGAATTATTTTATTATGTTTTATTATTTTATTACTTCCCTTCTACGTGATGACTTTACCGAAAGAACCAAGAAGAAAAAGGGATTAAAGAAAAATAAAATGGCGGAGAAAAAATATGTCGAAAAAATATGGCGGCAAAAAATGGCGGGGAAAAAATGGCGAAAAAATGGCGAAAAAATATGGCGGCAAAAAATGGTGGGAAAAAATGGCGAAAAAATATGGCGGCAAAAAATGGCGGAGAAAAAATGGCGAAAAAATATGGCGGCAAAAAATGGCGGAGAAAAAATGGTGGGGAAAAAATGGCGAAAAAATATGGCGGCAAAAAATGGCGGAGAAAAAATGGTGGAAAAAATATGGCCGCATATTTTGAGTGGGTGGAGAGAGGGTAATGAGTGATGGTGGGTGGATGATGGGTGGGTGANTGGGTGGGTGGGTGANTGAGTGAGTGGGTGGGTGAGTGGGTGAGTGGGTGGGTGAGTGGGTGGGAGAGAGGGTCAATGAGTGAGTGGGTGGGTGAGTGGGTGAGTGGGTGGGTGAGTGAGTGGGTGGGTGGGTGATGATGGGTGGTGAGTGGGTGATGAGTGGGTGGGTNGGTGGGTGAGTGGGTGGTGATGGTGATGGGTGGGTGAGTGAGTGGGTGGTGGGTAATGGTGGTGGGTAGTTAGTGGGTGGGTGAGTGAGTGTGAGTGGGTGGGTGGTGGTGGTGGGTNGTGATGAGTGGGTGTNGGTGATGAGTGGTGGGTGAGTGGGTNGGTGAGTGGGTGAGTGGGTGAGTGGGTGGTGGATGAGTGGGTGATGAGTGGGTGGGTGGGTGGGTGATGATGGTGANTGGGTGAGTGAGGGAGTGGGTGGGTGAGTGAGTGGTGGGTGAGTGGTTGGGTGGTAGTGGGTGATGTGGGTGGGTGGTGGGTGAGTGGTGGGTGGGTGGTAAGTGGGTGTAGTGAGTGNTGGGTGATGAGTGGGTGAGTGGNTGGTGAGAGGGTGGGTGAGTNGGTGAGTGGGTGAGTGTGTGAGTGGTGAGTNTGGTGAGTGNGTGGGTGAGTGATGTNGGTGAGTGAGTGGGTGGGGANGTGAGTAGGTGGGTGGGTGGGTGGGTGGGTGAGTNGTAGCGAGTGAGGATNCCAAAGTCCGCNGGTGCCTCTAGCAGGTGNAGGGGCAAATGCTGAGACAGAGACAAAGCTCCCCAGGTGNCTCAGCACTGTAGGGGCAGTGCTGAGNCACAGACAAAGCTCCCCAGGTAGCTTAGCAGCAGTGCTGAGACACACAGACAAAGNTCCCCAGGTAGCCTCCTGCAGGGCAAGTGCTGAGTACACAGACAAAGCTCCCCCCAGTAGCTCCAGCAGGGCTGTAGGGCAAGTGCAGAGACACAGACAAGCTCCCCCCAGGTAGCCTCAGCAGGCTGTAGGGGCAAGTGCTGAGTACACAGAGACAAAGNTCCCCAGGTAGCCTCTAGCAGGGCTGTAGGGGCAAGTGCTGAGAGCCAGCAGAGACAAAGCTCCCCAGGTAGCCTCCAGCAGGCTGCAGGGGCAAGTGCTGAGACACAAAGCTCCCCAGGTAGCCTCTAGCAGGGCTGTGGGGCAAGTGCTGAGACAGACAAAGCTCCCCAGGTAGCCTCTAGCAGGCTGCAGGGCAAGTGCTGAGACACAGACAAAGCTCCCCAGGAGCCTCACAGGCTGTAGGGGCAAGTGCTGTGAGAGACACAGACAAAGCTCCCCAGGTAGCCTCTAGCAGGCTGTAGGGGCAAGTGCTGAGNCACAGACAAGCTCCCCAGGTAGCCTCTAGCAGGCTGCAGGGCAAGTGCTGAGNCACAAGACAAAGCTCCCCAGGTAGCCTCTAGCAGGCTGTAGGGGCAAGTGCTGAGACACACAGACAAAGCTCCCCAGGTAGCCTCTAGCAGGCTGCAGGGCAAGTGCTGAGACACAGCTCCCCAGGTAGCCTCTAGCAGGGCTGTAGGGCAAGTGCTGAGTACACAGACAAAGCTCCCCAGGTAGCCTCTAGCAGGCGCAGGGCAAGGCAGAGACAGACAAAGCTCCCCAGGTAGCCTCTGCANGGCTGCAGGGGCAAGTGCTGAGACACAGACAAAGCTCCCCAGGTAGCCTCTAGCAGGCTGTAGGGCAAGTGCTGAGTACACAGACAAAGCTCCCCAGGTAGCCTCTAGCANGGCTGCAGGGCAAGTGCTGAGTACNCATAGAGACAAAGCTCCCCAGGTAGCCTCTAGCAGGCTGTGGGGCAAGTGCTNAGNCATAGAGACAAAGCTCCCCTAGCCTCGCAGGCTGTGGGCAAGTGCTGAGACACACAGACAAAGCTCCCCAGGTAGCCTCGAGCAGGGCTGAGGGCAAGTGCTGAGACACACAAAGCTCCCCAGGTAGCCTCTAGCAGGCTGTAGGGCAAGTGCTGAGNCAGACAAAGCTCCCCAGGTAGCCTCTAGCANGGCTGCAGGGCAAGTGCTGAGACAGACAAAGCTCCCCAGGTAGCCTCTAGCAGGCTGCAGGGCAAGTGCTGAGACACAGACAAAGCTCCCCAGGTAGCCTCTAGCAGGGCTGCAGGGCAAGTGCTGAGACACAGACAAAGCTCCCCAGGTAGCCTCTAGCAGGCTGCAGGGCAAGTGCTGAGACACAGACAAAGCTCCCCAGGTAGCCTCTAGCAGGGCTGCAGGGCAAGTGCTGNGACACAGACAAAGCTCCCCAGGTAGCCTCTAGCAGCTGCGGGCAAGTGCTNAGACACAGACAAAGCTCCCCAGGTAGCCTCTAGCAGGCTGCAGGGCAAGTGCTGAGACACAGACAAAGTCCCCAGGTAGCCTCTAGCAGGCTGCAGGGCAAGTGCTGAGACACAGACAAAGTCCCCAGGTAGCCTCAGCAGGCTGCAGGGCAAGTGCTGAGTACACAGACAAAGCTCCCCAGGTAGCCTCAGCAGGCTGTAGGGCAAGTGCTGAGACACAGACAAAGCTCCCCAGGTAGCCTCACAGGGCTGCAGGGCAAGTGCTGAGGACAAAGCTCCCCAGGTAGCCTCCACAGGCAGGGCAAGTGCTGAGACACAGACAAAGCTCCCCAGGTAGCCTCTCGAAGGCAGGGCAAGTGCAGACACAGACAAAGCTCCCCAGGTAGCCTCTCGGAGGCTGTAGGGCAAGTGCNGAGACACAGACAAAGCTCCCCAGGTAGCCTCAGCAGGGCTGCAGGGCAAGTGCTGAAACACAGACAAAGCTCCCCAGGTAGCCTCNAGCAGGCTGTAGGGCAAGTGCTGAGACACACAGACAAACCCAGGTAGCCTCAGCAGGCTGTAGGGCAAGTGCTGAGCTACCTACACAAAGCTCCCCAGTAGCCTCCACAGGCAGGGCAAGTGCTAGACACAGACAAAGCTNCCCCAGTCGCCTCNACANGGCTGCAGGGCAAGTGCTGAGACACGACNAAGCTCCCCAGGTAGCCTNGCAGGCTGCAGGGCAAGTGCTGAGACACGACAAAGNTCCCCAGGTAGCCTCAGCAGGCTGTAGGGGGTGGTGAGACACGNCAAACACAAACACACACCCATNCACACTNACCACGTGNCTTCCTGATCATGTTGGTGTGGNCATGGAGNGCCACTNGNTNGTNGGAGTGCTGTGTGNNGGTGGTGGTGATGANGNTGGNGTGNGGTGGTGGGGTGGTGGTGGTGGTGGTGAGTGGTGGTATGGTGGTGGTGGGTGGTGTGGATGANGGTGGGTTGGTGGTNGNGGGTGGTGGNGGTGNTGNNGNTGGTGGTGTGGTNGTGAGTGGTGGTGANGGTGGGNTTGTGGTGGNGNGTGGTGNGTGGTGGTGGTGAGTGGTGGGTGGTGGTGGTGAGTGGTGGTGGGNGATGANGTGGTGGTGNNGGTGGTGAGTGGNGGTGGNGGTGGNGGGTNGNGTGGTGATGNGTGGTGGTGGTGNNGGTGGNGNTGGTGATGTGNGGTGGTGGGTGGTNGATGGTGGTGNGTGNGTGGTGGTGNGGTGGGTTGGTGGTGTGTANGGTGGTGGTNGTGGTGGTGGTGGTGGTGGTGTGGTTGATGAGTGGTGGTGGTGGTGGTNGTAATGAGTGGTGGTGGTTGNGGTGGGTGGTNGATGAGTGGTGGTGGTGAGTGGTGGTGGTGGTTTGNGAGTGGTGGTGGTGANGGTGGTGATGGCTGNNGGTGGTGGTAATGNNGGTGGATGAGTGGTGNGGTGGTGGTGATGGTGGTGANGGTGAGTGNGGTGGTGGTGGTGGTGACTGGTGGTGTGGTNTGTTGGTGTGGTGGTGTGGTGGTGNGGTGGTGTGGTGTGATAGGTGGTGTGATGGTGGTGTGGTGGGTGNNGGTGTGGTGGTGTGGGTGGTGGTGAGGTGTGATGGTGGTGGGTGTGGGTGNTGGTGGTGGTGGTGGTGGATGGTGTGGTTTGATGAGGTGGTGATGNTGATGTGGTGGTGGTGATGNGATGGTCATGNTGANGGTGGTGGTGGNTGATGNTGCTGTGTGNTGATGGTGATGGTGGTGGTGGTGGTGGTGTGAGATGGTGATGATGGTGGTGGNGANGATGATGGGATTGATGATGATGANGGTGGTGGTGGATTGATGGTGANGGTGGTGGNGATGNGATGGTGATGGTGGTGATGTGANGGTGANGGTGGTGGGTGGTGTGANGTGANGGNGATGTGTGATGGTGATGNTGGCTGATTGATGCAGATGGTGTGGNTGGTGAGGTGGTGATGNGTANGAGGTGGTGGTGATGGTGNGGTGNGGTCTCGGGGTGTNTGTATGTATGCCTGNNCGGTGTGGTGTGTGATGGTGTCGGTGGTGGTGATGGTGGTGGTGNTGGTGTNGTGGTGAGGTGGTGNNGGTGGTGGTGTAGTGNGGTGGTGGTGCAGTGTATGGTGGTCGGTGANGGTGTGGTCGGTGNTGTGNTGTGNTGNTGNGNTGTGNGTGATGNTGTGNTGTGNGNTGTGNTGTCTGTACTGNGNTGTGNTGNTGTGNTGTGNTGNGTGNCGTGTCTGTGTGNNGTGGTGNTGNTTGNTGNTNTGNTGNTGTGNGCTGTGNTGNTTCTGNTNNTGNTTGNTGNNGTGNCTGTGTCTGTGNATGTCTGNNGTNNGTGGTGNTGNTGNTGNTGNTGNTGGNNGNTGACTGTGNTTCCNCATGNTGCAGTGNTGNNCTGNTGTAGTGTNTGAATNGNGNTGNNGTGNGTNTGTTGNTGACNGAANGGTGNNGNTGTCTGACTGNGCTGNTGTGGTGGTGTNCTGACGGATGACGTGTGANGGTGCAGTCCTGNNNATGNGNGTGGGNGCTGANGATTCTACNTGGTGNGTCATNTCTCGNNGNTGTNACTGTGANGACTCGCTGTANGTGAGTTTAGAGATCACATANCTCNGAGGATCGTGTNAGCTGATGGCGTTCGGNCAGAAGTCAGACAGCNGTGGCACCGTGAGGGAGGATCGCACTCATCTCTAGCCTGACCNCAGTCATCCCTGACCTCATTGTGCAGTCCACGTGACCTCACNTCAGNGACCTCANTCCGAGTACANNGACNNAGGTCACGGTCANTACGTGTCAGTCGTGACTCCACGNGACNCACCACCTGGTCCACTCNAGGTCACGTGANCACGTCATCANTGATCAGTCAGTCTACCTCACGTCAATCACTCTAGCAGNCACTCAGTCNGTNACGTGACNCANTCANTNCGTGACTCNGTCACGGTNTCCGANTGACNCANCACTGTCATCTTCTATGTGAACTCNTATCGGACTGCTGGTCACTCATCTGTCCNGACCAGACGCANTCAGTCANTCNCTNTANTACGTGACCGTTCACTCANTCAGAAGCNCATCAGTCAAGTNNGTGACTCAGGTCACGTCACTCATGTCCACGTGACTCANNACGGTCACTCAGTCTNNGTCANTCACGTGACNCANAAATCACTGACTCANCAGTNNGNNTTCCCCTAGGTCATCACNTGTCACGTGACTATCAATTGTGNCACGCGCTGTCCATCTANTCATCAGTCCATGACNCAGGTNACGTCATCTACATTCTCAACGGGTNACTNAGNAATCACTTGCCTCACCGACTGCTCANGCTCACTCNTAATCACTATCCGTCATCANTCCAGTCNTTGAACTCTCANTCACTCANTTCANTCATNAGACTCAGTCACTCATCCATCACTCANTCNGCTATCACNCAGTNANTNTCATCAGTCNNCACNCTNAGTCNGTCATCAGTCNAGGATCNGTGTCACTANTGTCAAGTCAGGACTCANNCNACTCGTAGCCNTATGACTCACGTAGTCTCATCTAGTCNGTCGTTGACTCGTNAGTCANAGTGACCANTNNTCTAGTGACCAGTNGGTCANTCANTCCAGTNNCGTTACAGTCAGNCTCTAGTGACTCACGTCAGTGACTCTAGTCANTNATCTCCAGTATCACTNAAGTGTGTCAGTCTNATTCCGGGTGACTCNNNGANTCAGTCNNTGATCTGTATCCCCCCNAGTGACTCNGTCATCTATGAGTCGAGTGACNGTNAGTCCAGTANTCAGTCNGTCACTCAGTCAGATCAGGTCGTCCCCTAGTCAAGGCATCANTCANTNTGACTATACAGNAGTNAGCGTCNGTGACTCAGTCATNACTCANTNTCACTCANTCCGAGTGACCTCAGTCAGTCCTCTGAGGGTCAAAATCCACGTTTACATCTCAGTCAGTNAGNACCGACNCATCCAGTCTCACTCANTCAGGTCTCAGTNAGGAGTCTCNGTGACTCAGTGTNANTACTCCAGTCATACATCACTATANCAGNNTGNACTCANTCACACTCAGNCANNNGTTACTCCACTCAGTGCAGCANTACTCAGTAGCAGCTCNTCAGTGANTCACAGTCACTCGTNATCAGTCACGGTCANTAGGACCACGGTGTATCATCATCAGTCGTGAGTGACTCANATCATCAGTCAGTCATCANAAAATCATCAGTCANCATCAGNACAGTCACCAAGGTGTCTCAGTCACNCACCCAGACTCATCTGTAGTGTGACTCAAGGTCAGTCATGTGACTCANNGTCACTGTCACTTCNGTCCTANNNANTCACTCAGTCACTCGANGACTCACAACAGATTTCACTCAGNCGANCTNAGTGCTCAGCCAGTCAGAGTGACTCAGNGCTNNCTCCAGGTCCACTCAAAATGCATGAACTAGCAGTACTCGAAGGTCANTNANTATCCANCATCACCATGCATNTCACATCANTGCAGTNGAGTGATCTCAGCTACTCANGTCACCATGTCAGTCTCAGTGTACCTCAGTCAGCANTCANTGTCATNGTCAGTGACTAGTCAGNCGNGTCANTGGTCACCAGTCAGTGCAGNGTCATCTCACTCGTCAGTCAGTCACNCAGTGCNGNCTAGNGNCTCACTCAGTCANNCATTCACCAACATCNGTCAGTCACTAGATCACTCCCGAGTNCGAGTAGTCAGTCACTCCAGTACAGTNAGTGGTGTCAGTGNNTTTGCTNAGTCAGTCAGTTGNCTCAGTNAGATCATNAGTGACTCAGTCAGTGAGTCANTATCCAGTNAGTCACNNAGTCAGTATGTTATTCACTCAGTCAGCCATTCAGNCACCTCAGNNAGTCAGNCACCCAGCANCATTCAGNCACCACATCACTCACTCACACACTCAGTCACTCACTCAGTCAGTCACCCCCACAGTGGCAATCACCANTCNCACTCAGTCATGGTCACNCANACTCACCACTAGNCACTTAGTCTGTTACTNAAGTCACTCACCCAAGTTCAGCNCATGTCAGNCATCTCAGTGTCATCAGTCACAGTCACTCACTTCAGTNAGTCACTCATTCACGTCACTNANTCTCANCCCCTCACCCAGTCAGTCACTCACTCAGTCANACTCCAGTGCATTACAGTCACTTGACACTCACTCNNCACTCACTCACCAGTAGTACTCAGCTCACCACCACCAGTCACTCACTCAGCCTCACTCACNTTCCACAATCACTTGCACTGCAGTCACTCAGTCATCAATCCCACTCACCANTNACTGTCAGTCACTCACCAGTCACTCAGTCACCCAATACACTCAGTCAGTCAGTCACTCACTCACTCAGTCACTCACTCACAGTCACTCANCCAGGGAGACCACTCACTCAGTCACTCACTCACTCANTCTACTCACTCACNCACTCACTCACCACTCAGTCACCACACACTCANTCAGTCACCCACACTCACTCGGGGAGATGTCCTCACTCANTNAGTACCACTCACTCACCCACTCACTCACTCATCACTCACTCACTCACACTCACTCACTCACTCTNACTCACCACTCACTCAGNCAGTCACTCACTCATCACTCACTCCACGTNATACTCACCCCATCACTCANCCACTCACTCACNCACTCAGTCACTCACACACCACTCACTCGTCACTCACTCAGTCAGTCACTCACCTGCCACTCACTCAGTCACTCAACCAGTCACCACCANTCACTTATTCACTCANTNACTCCACACTCACCATCCCACNCACCACCANTCACTCACCCATACTCACCACCACCACCACCAGTCACACTCANCCAGTCCCACCACCACCACNCGTCAGTNCACCCACACGGTGGTCACCTGTCAGTCACTCACTCACCGGGCCANTCTNTCGACCNGACTCCCCANGTGAGTGCCNCCCACCCCTCNTCACCCACCACTCACTCACNCACTCACCGTCACTCACACACTCANTCACTCACTCACCCACCCACCCACCCACTCACTCAGTCACACTCCACCCAGTCACTCACACNCACTCACTCGGGCTACAGTCCACAGACTCCCCCAGTCCCCTAACCCCCTCATCACTCACACCCACTCACTCACTCAGTCACTCACTCAGCACTCACTCACTCACTCACTCCNCNCACTCCCCAGTCCCTAACCCCTCAACCGNTCACCCACCCACTCACTCACTCAGTCACTCACCAGTCACCACTCACTCACCACTCACTCAGGGGCNACTGACACNGACAGTCCCCCCCNAACCCCCTCAAGGCTCACCCACCCACTCACTCACTCACTCAGTCACTCACCACGTCACCACNCACTCACTCACCACCCCACNCACTCATCAATCACTCATCACCCATTCAGTCACNCACACTGAGTCACCANNCACAAACTCACCCTCTCACCACTCATTCACCACCATGTTCGTTCANTCATACACACTAACACTCACCACTCACCAGTCACTTACCCACCACTCATCACNCACCCATCAGTCACCATCACTCACNCAGTCACTNACCACTCAGTCACTCACACACACNCACTCACAGTCACACACTCACCTGTATGTTTGTCCCACACTCACTCACTCACCCACATCAGTCACTCGTCACTGTCACTNACCACAGTCACCACACTCACTCACTCAGTCACTCACTCACTCAGTCACTCACCACAGTCACTCCNCTCACGACTCCCCCAGTCCCCTNACCCCTCACTACCAAGATCGCCCACCACTCACTCACAGTCACACNCACCACGTNACCTTACTCAGTCACTCACCACNCACCACTTAGTNACCACACNCAGCTAGCCAGCCANACNCACACACCAGGTCACACTCTACNCACACTNACCACTCACTCANCACTCACNCAAGGTCACTCATCACTCACTCACTCACTCACTGCATCACTCTGCACACACGCACCACTCACTGCTACACTACACCACACTNACATGTCANTCACTCACCCACTCACCAGTCACTACTCACTNACTNACCAGTNACTACACNTACCACTCACTCAGTCACGCACTCACCAGTCACGTCACTCACTCACTCAGGGGCAAGTCGCTCACAGACTCCCCCAGTAGCCCCTAACCCCTCACTCACCCCCCCCCCGCCCCCGCAAACAGGAACACAAAGTCACGTGNATCCTGCAATTGTTTGTGAGGTGTGTGTNGTGNACGTCACTATCANGTGTGTGTGNTGTGTGTGTGTNGTGTGTGTGGTGTGGTGGTGTCGTGTGTAGTGTGCCCCCTNCACACTATNAGGTGNGTGNGGGTGTCGTGGTGTGAGTGTGTATACACACACTANAGGTGTGTGTGGTGTGTGTGTGTNTGTGTGTGTGTGNNGTGTTGTATCACTATGTGTGTGTCGGTGTGTGTCGTACTCACTATCAGTGTATACACACTATGTGTGTGTTGNGTGGNGTGTGTGTGCGTGTNGTGTGTGNAGTCGGTGTGTNGTGTGTGTGTGCTGTGTGTNGTGTTGTNNNGTGTGTGTGTGTGTCGGTGGTGNGTGTTGGTGTGGTAGNGTGTGTGNGGTGTGTCGAGTGTGTGTGGTGGTTGTGTGTGTGTGTGTGTGTGTTGTGTGTCGGNNGTGNGTGTGTGAAGCTTGTGNGTTGTGNGGTNTGTGTGANTNTGGGGTGTNTGTGGTGNGTGTGGTGTGNTNTGATGGGGNGTGNTGTGTGTGGTGTGTGTGNGGTGGNNGTGNGTGTGGATAGGTCTGTGATGTCAGATGTGTGNATNGGTCTGATGTTAGTGTGTNGNNGCTGTGNNGTGTTGGNGGTGTGTGTTCCCGCTGTGCTGTGTGTGNGGGTCTCTAGTGTGTGTAGNGNGGGGNGTGTGTTNGNGTGTNTGTGTGTGTGNGNGGNGTNTGGGNNTGGNGTGTGNGGGTTGTGGTGGGTNTGNGGTGNGGCAGTGTTGTGNAGNGNGGNGTGGTGATGTGTGTGTGNTNGTGTNTGTGTGGNGTGNGTNTGTNGTGTGTGNNGTGTGGTGTCGTGTGTGTGTGTGNTGNNGTGTGTGTGTGTGNGTGTGTGTGTGTNTTGTGTGTGTGGGTGTGTGACACACTNTNANTGTGTGCTGGNGNGGTGGTCGTGGNGTNGTCGGTGACTGTGTGTGGCGGGTGNGTAGGTGATGCACTGTGTGTGNGTCGGTGATGGNGTGTGGNGTGNGTGGNGTGGTGATNTNGTGGGTGGGNGNCCACTATNAGGNGGCTGNGTTGGNTGTGNGGTGGTGGTGTGNATGTGGGTGTGTGGGGGTGTGTGTGGTGTGNGNGGGTTGGGCACACTATGGCAGGTGGTGNAGTGNGTGTGCTGCTGTGGGTGGCTGTGTAGTGNTGGTCTGGTGGTGATTGGTGGTGNTGGTGGTGGTGATGGTGGTNGTGGGTGTGANGGTGGTGTGATGGTGGTGGTGATGGTGGTGTGGTGGTGATTGTGTGGNGACCACTAATCGNCAGNATGGGGAGACAAAGGCGGCGGGCGTGGTCGGTGNTCGGCCACCCANCCCTCTGTGTGTGNTGACGGTGAGTCATNGACGNCGCTGNTCACTACTAACAGAGACCCACTTGCCTCAGCTGCTGAGGCTNCTGGGGAGACACCTTGTCTTTGTTCTGACGTGAGTGAGTGAGTGCATGAGTGAGGGAGTNNGTAGTGATGTGGCTGANTGATGTGGCTGAGTGAGTGAGTTTGTTGATGTGAGTNATGAGTGAGTGACACGGTGTGAGTGTGCTGATGTGNGTATGTGTGTGTCTAGTGCNGGTGGNAGGCTCACTGATGTGTAGTTGTCATGTNTGCTAGTGTGTCTGTGTNTGTAGTACTGTAGACCTTGNGTAGTCCACAGTGACCGTGAGCCTTCATNGAACTGACTGACCTGACTACTGNCGAACAGTCACTCCCCTCAGCCTGTTNGAGGTACCTGGGGAGCCTTGTCTTTGTNCGTGAGTGAGTGAGTGAGTGAGNTGAGTGGTGAGNGGTGNGTGATGTAGTGGNTGTTTGAGTGAGTAGGTGCAGAATGGCGAGTGGTGAGTGGTGAGTGNGTGNGTGGTGAGTAGGTGAGGGTGGGAGAGTGTGCGANAGGGTGAGTGAGTGAGTGAGTGAGTGGGCTNGNTGAGTAGAGTGAGTGGTAGTGNGAGAGTAGNNGGTGNGTGCAGTGNGTGNGACATGAGGTAGTGNGTGATCTGAGTGGNGAGTGATGNGTAGTGGTGGTGTGAGTAGCGGTAGTGGNTGTGGTGCAGTGGNGTTGTGTNGTAGACTGGTGNGTGGGTNGTGGTGNCTGTGGTGTAGTGGTGTGCTGTNTTGACACTGGGGGGGAGACAAAGGCGGNCGGGCGTGGTGGTGTGTGTCTAGTGGTNGCACAGTGCCGGTNGNCTCCTACGTNCTACAGNACTTGCCCTNCAGCCNCGAGAGGCCTGGNGATCTTGTTTACTGGNGTGTGAGGNGAGCTGGTCTGGGGAGGGNGGAGGGANGGGAGGGGCGANGTGGAAGGGAATTGNGTTGCACGGGGCGTGAGACGTAATTNGACTGAGTNGGGTTCNTTTGCGTGTGTGNCTGTGTGTGNCTGTGTGTGTCTCTGTGTGNGTTTGTGAGTGTGGCTCACTGTGTGTGTGCCTGTGTGTCTGTGTTGGGCCTCTCTGTGGTCNGTGTGTGTCNGTGTGTGTGTGCTGTGTGTGTGTCTGTGTCTGTGTGTGTGTGTGTGTGTGTCCGTGTGTGNGTGTGTGTGTGTCTGTGTGTGTCTGTGTGNGTCTCTGTGTGTGTGTGTGTGTGTGTCTGTGTGTGTGTCAGTGTGTGTGTGTGTCTCTTTGTGTGTGTGTTCTCTGTGTGTGTGTCTGTGTGTCTCTCTGTATGTGTGTTTGTGTCAGTCTGTGTGTCTGTGTGTGTGTCTGTGTGTGTGTCTGTGTGTGTGTCTCTGTTGTCTGTGTGTGTGTGTGTGTGTGTCTGTGTGTGTTGNCTGTGTGTGTTTGTGTGTGTCTCTGTGTGTGTGTGTCTGTGTCTGNGTCTGTGTGTGTGTCNGTGTGTGTGNCTGTGTGTCNGTGTGTGTGTCTGTGTGTGTGTGTGTGTGTGTGTGTGNGGTTATATGTGTGTGCCCCTCGTGTGTGTGNGTGTGTGTGTGTGTCTGTGGTCNGTGTGTGTCTGTGTGTGTGCTGTGTGTGTGTCTGTGTGTGTCTGTGTGTGTCTGTGTTTCTGTGTGTGTGTGTCTGTGTGTGTGTCTGTGTGTGTCTGTGTGTGTGTGCGTCTGTGTCTCTATGTCTGTGTTTCTGTGTGTGTGTGTGTGTGTGTGTTGTCTGTGTGTGTGTGTGTCTGTCTCTGGGTATGTNGCCCGCATGCCAGCCACCGCATGCCGAAACAGCTTTTGTTCGGCCGGTTCGANGGGGCTAACGGGCGCGGCACGGGCTCGAGAAGAGTGGAGTGATGTGGTACAGGAGGAGGTGGAGCTGAGTGGACTTGCCGATGACTGGTACCAGCGGTGTCAAGATCGGCCTCAGTGGAGGAGGCTCGTGAAGGACGCTACTGGGCAGTTGGAGGCAGTCGCCCTCCAGCAACAACGGAGGGCGGAGGAGCGACGCTCACAACAACGAGCGGAGCGCCGGGTGGCTAAAGCACAGCGAGTTGGCACAGTAGGGGGCACAGGTGGTGCATCAGCCAGTCGTCTCGGTCATCTCGGTCAGTCGACCCGTGGCAGCTGGGTCTGCCCCGTGACCTCCTGCCAGCGGGCGTTCGACACTTCACGTGGCAGCCTCAAGGTGCACTTGGCCTGGCACAAGCGTCGTGGTGACGTCACCGCCACTTAGTGGCGAATGTTGTTGTTGTTGTTGTGTAGTCTGGCAAAAACAACCTTCTATCTCCTCGCGTGCCGGACGGGCAACTCTGTGGTGGGCAGTGATGTGGGGGNGAGGGCCAATTCCGATTGGCCTCTACCCTCATGGCGTCTGTGACCACCACANCGGCTAAACGGGGGCCTGGACGGGTGCGAGGGGCGGTAACCCCTCCACCTTCAATTAATGACCACAAAACCGCGTCTAAAATATCTAACAAGCTTGTGCCGGAGGCCCGGGGGACAGGCGTCTATGACGTCTCCTGGCCAAACCCAATGGCGGAGCCAGGAGATTGAATCTTCACCCTCGGGCTCCTCCAGAACGAAAACCACTTCGTGTGGCCACGTGGAATGTTCGAACGCTCACTGCGGAGGAGAGGCTGCCACTCCTCTGTCGGGAGCTGGACCGGTACCGCCTGGATCTCTGTGGCATTAGGAGGTCCGGTGGACCGGNTCTGGCTCCTGCCANCATGAGGGTGGACAGTCCTCTNCTCNGGGCAGGAGTACCGCCATTTCGAACGCTCACTGCGGAGAGAGGCTGCCACTCCTCTGGAGCTGGACGGTACCGTCTGGATCTCTGGCATTCAGGAGGTCCGGTGGACCGGCTCTGGTCTGCACAGAGGGTGACAGTCCTCTCTCGGGCAGGAGACGCAAACAACAGGGAGTGGCTCTTCTTCGAACAAAGAATGGGGGGCGGGAGCGTGGCGGTGAGGTGTGGGAAGCTGTAAGCCCCAGGATACTTTGGGCTCGCCTTCCCATCCGGAGGCGAGGAGTGGTGGTGGTCGGGCTGCTGGCCACCCACCCCTCGTGTGCCGTTCCGGCCTTCATAGGTGCTACTCGCTAACAGCACTTGCTCCTAAAGTCTGTTAAGGCTACACGGGGGATCTTTGTCTTTGTGTAGGTAGCCACTGGTAAAGGAGGTCTCATAGTGTAAATGCTTACCCCGAGCTCTCAATACTCTGATGGTGCATTGTCTTTGAGTTGTACGCCTTTGGCATCATCTGGTCCAACACCAATGGAGTAGGCTCTAAGGAAAGCTGTCTCGGGTGTGGACCAATCAACCAATGACAGTGCATATCATTATCATTATCAGTGTTGTTTCTTTTTGTTTGCATTTGCTGCTTGTGTTGCGGTTATTGCAACATGATGCCTTGTATAAAGGTGTCAGTTTTGTACCAGTTGAAAGGGTAAAAACCTATCACTATATTTTGCCACTGGTAAGAGGTCTCATAGTGTAAATGCTTACCCTGAGCTCTCATACTCTGATGGTGCATTGTTTTTGAGGTGTACGCCTTTTGGCGTCATCTGGTCCAACACCATGGAGACTAGGCTCTAAGAAAAGCTGTCTCGGGTGTGGACCAATCAACTTCAAGGACAGTGCATACATCATCATCATCAGAGTTGTTTCTTTTTGTTTGCATTTTGACTGCTTGTGTTGTGGTTATTGCAAACACGATCCCTCATAAAAGGTGCAGTTTTGTACCAGTCTAAAAAAATAAGTATAACCCGTAAAAACAAAGTTTTTCACTATAAATCCTTTATATGCGTGGCGGCTAGAGTCCTCTCGTCCTCTGGCTTGAGATGGCTGCCACCTATGGGTTGCACCATTAAGCAATTGGTAATTAAATATAATATTTTTGTCCTAATAAGTGTATTTTTAAAACATTTTTCATGAACATTAATTGTCACGCACAACGAGTCTGTGTGGAAAATGTCAGCTCGATTGGATCACGGGAAGTGGTTAAAAAACGACCGAAAGATTTGCACGGTCCTAAGCAAGCAAGCGAACTTAATATAAAGGATTTAAAAATACTACTACATCACGAAGTATCAGCAGACTATAATAAACCCTCAGGATCATGCCTTACAGCCCTGTTACGGATGCTCATGCGGTTACCGCCCATTCTGACGCCCGTGGCGGCTTTGGCGAACGTTTCACCGAGTCATCTTCTTGGTCCTTTCGGTAAAGTCACGTAGAAGGGAAATAATAAAGTAATNAAAATAAAACTAAAAAATAATTCTCACGACGTTTCCCACAACGCAAGCAGCCGTCCTCAGGTGAAGAACAGGTCTGTCGGAAAGACAGCTTCTGAATGAGCACACCAGGCTTGCAGCGTATATACTTAAATATATACTTAAATATACGCTGCCAAGCTTGGTGGTGTTCAGAAGAACAGGTCTGTCAGAAAGACAGCGTCTGAATGAGCACCACCAAGCTTGGCAGCGTATATACTTAAATATACGCTGCCAAGCTCGGTGGTGTTCAGAAGAACAGGTCTGTCGGAAAGACAGCGTCTGAATGAGCACCACAAGCTTGGCAGCGTATATACTGCCAAGCTTGGTGGTGTTCAGAAGAACAGGTCTGTCAGAAAGACAGCGTCTGAATGAGCACCACCAAGCTTGCAGCGTATATACTTAAATATACACTGCCAAGCTTGGTGGTGTTCAGAAGAACAGGTCTGTCNGAAAGACAGCGTCTGAATGAGCACCACCAAGCTTGCAGCGTATATACTTAAATATATACTTAAATATACGCTGCCAAGCTTGTGGTGTTCAGAAGAACAGGTCTGTCNGAAAGACAGCGTCTGAATGAGCACTACCAATCTTGCAGCGTATATACTTAAATATATACTTAAATATACGCTGCCAAGCTTGGTGGTGTTCAGAAGAACAGGTCTGTCGGAAAGACAGCGTCTAATGAGCACTACCAATCTCCGTATATTAAATATATTTAAATTACGCTGCCAGCTTGGTGGGTAGAAGAACAGGTCTGTCGGAAAGACAGCGTCTAATGAGCACACCAAGCTTGGCAGCGTATATACTTAAAATATACTTAAATATACGCTGCCAGGCTCGGTGGTGTTTAGAAGAACAGGTCTGTCGGAAAGACAGCGTCTGAATGAGCACACCAAGCTGCAGCGTATTACTTAAATATATACTAATCCCAAGCTGTGGTGTTCAGAAACAGGCTAAAGACCTCTGAATGAGCAACCAAGCTTGCAGCGTATATACTTAATATATACTTAAATATACGCTGCCAAGCTTGGTGGTGTTCAGAAGAACAGGTCTGTCGAAAGACAGCGTCTAATGAGCACCACCAAGCTTGGCAGCGTATATTTAAATATATACTTAAATATACACTGCCAAGCTTGGTGGTGTTCAGAAGAACAGGTCTGTCGGAAAGACAGCGTCTAATGAGCACCACCAAGCTTGGCAGCGTATATTTAAATATATACTTAAATATACGCTGCCAAGCTTGGTGGTGTTCAGAAGAACAGGTCTGTCGGAAAGACAGCGTCTAATGAGCACTACCAATCTTGGCAGCGTATATTTAAATATATACTTAAATATACGCTGCCAAGCTTGGTGGTGTTCAGAAGAACAGGTCTGTCGGAAAGACAGCGTCTAATGAGCACTACCAATCTTGGCAGCGTATATTTAAATATATACTTAAATATACGCTGCCAAGCTTGGTGGTGTTCAGAAGAACAGGTCTGTCGGAAAGACAGCGTCTAATGAGCACACCAAGCTTGGCAGCGTATATTTAAATATATACTTAAATATACGCTGCCAGGCTCGGTGGTGTTCAGAAGAACAGGTCTGTCGGAAAGACAGCGTCTAATGAGCACTACCAATCTTGGCAGCGTATATTTAAATATATACTTAAATATACGCTGCCAAGCTTGGTGGTGTTCAGAAGAACAGGTCTGTCGGAAAGACAGCGTCTAATGAGTACCACCAAGCTCCTTGTAAAAAAAGGTGTCAGTTTTGTTGCCAGATAGAAGTNTATATTNTGAAGTTTATAAGTTGTTTACGTGGTGGTTTAGCTGCTGCAGCTCCTTACAATTAAAATTCCTTCCCTGACTGACCTCTTCTTCTGAACTGCATAATGCACGGCATAATATACTGGTTTTTTACCCTTCTATCTAAGTATATTAGCAGCCAAGAGGGGTGGTGCTAATCAAGAAGGAATTTTTTGTAAGGAGCTGAGCAGCTAAACACCACCAAACTTAGCATCATATTTTTACCCTTCTATCTAACAAAATACACTACAAAGCTTGGTGGCATAGACCGTCTTTCCGACAGACCTGTTCTTCTGAACACCACAACTTGGCAGCGCATATTAAGTATATATGAAGTATATCGCTCCAATCTGGTGGTGCTCATTCAGACTCTGTCTTTCCGACAGACCTGTTCTTCTGAACACCACCAAGCTTGGCAGCGTATATTTAAGTATATATTTAAGTATATACGCTGCCAAGCTTGGTGGTGCTCATTCAGACGCTGTCTTTGCGACAGACCTGTTCTTCTGAACACCACCAAGCTTGGCAGCGTATATTTAAGTATATATTAAGTATATACGCTGCCAAGCCTGGTGGTTTTCATTCAGACGCTGTCTTTCCGACAGACCTGTTCTTCTGAACACCACCAAGCTTGGCAGCGTATATTTAAGTATATATTTAAGTATATACGCTGCCAAGCTTGGTGGTGCTCATTCAGACGCTGTCTTTCCGACAGACCTGTTCTTCTGAACACCACCAAGCTTGGCAGCGTATATTTAAGTATATATTTAAGTATATACGCTGCCAAGCTTGGTGGTGCTCATTCAGACGCTGTCTTTCCGACAGACCTGTTCTTCTGAACACCACCAAGCTTGGCAGCGTATATTTAAGTATATATTTAAGTATATACGCTGCCAAGATTGGTGGTGCTCATTCAGACGCTATCTTTCCGACAGACCTGTTCTTCTGAACACCACCAAGCTTGGCAGCGTATATTTAAGTATATATTTAAGTATATACGCTGCCAAGCTTGGTGGTGCTCATTCAGACGCTGTCTTTCCAACAGACCTGTTCTTCACCTGAGGACGGCTGCTTGCGTTGTGTCCGAAACGTCGTGAGAATTATTTTATTAAGTTTTATTTTCATTATTTTATTACTTCCCTTCTACGTGACTTTACCGAAAGAACCAAGAAGATGAATCCCTGCAGTCACGAAAGCTTTAAATCGAAATTTATTTTCGTCTGTTTTTAGTGTTTTTTTGGGGTTATTTCGCTTTTTAGTGATATTAAGGTATTTTGTTTTTAGTGTTTTTTCGGTTTTTAGTGTTTTTTCGGTATTTTCTTCAGTTTTTAGTGTTTTTCGGGTATTTTATTTTTCTTATTTTACTATCTCCCTTCTACGTGATGACTTTACCGAAAGAACTTAGAAGGAGAGAGAGGAGAGGGAGGAGAGGGAGGGGAGGGGAAGAGACTTTTGACTTGTAAACAACTTCTATTGCCGCCAGCAGCAGCAGCACTGGAGGCGATTCCGATATGAAACACACAAAGTCAGCAAACACACAAATCAACACTTCACATCCACGCGCTGTGAGGGAGCAGAGGGAGGGAGGTGGAGGAGGTGGAGGAGGAGGTGGAGGGGAGGGAGGAGAGGGAGGGAGGTGGACGAGGAGGTGGAGGGAGGGAGGAGAGGGGAGGGAGGTGGACGTAGAGGAGGAGAGTGAGGGGGGTGAGGGAGGAGGAGAGTGAGGAGAGGGGAGGGAGTGAGGAGTGGACATGGAGGAGGAGGAGAGTGAGGGGAGGGAGGTGGAGGAGGTGGACGAGGAGGAGGAGGAGAGTGAGGGGGGGGAGGGAGGTGGAGGAGGAGGTGGAGGGAGGGAGGAGAGGGAGGGAGGTGGAGGTGGTGGACGTGAAGGAGGAGGAGAGGAGAGGGGTGACGTGAAAAGGTGGAGGTGGAGGAGGAGGAGAGTGGGGGGGGCTATGGGTGAGTGGGGGTGAGTGGGGGGGGGCTATGGGTGAGTGGGGGTGAGTGGGGGGGGGGCTATGGGTGAGTGGGGGTGAGTGGGGGGGGGCTATGGGTGAGTGGGGGTGAGTNGGGGGGGCTATGGGTGTGTGGGGGTGAGGGGTGGGGGCTATGGGTGAGTGGGGGGGGGCTGCTCAGGAAGGAAGTGACCACGTGACCTTCAGCGAGGAACTCGTGGAACTCAGGGAATGAGGCGCCCTTCACACAGACACAGACAAAGCTCCCCAGGTAGCCTCTGCAGGGCTGCAGGGGCAAGTGCTGTGACAAAGCTCCCCCAGGTAGCCTCTAGCANGGCTGTGGGGCAAGTACAAAGCTCCCCAGGTAGCCTCTAGCACCGGGCTGTAGGGGCAAGTGCTAGCACACAGACAAAGCTNCCCCAGGTAGCCTCTAGCAGGGCTGCAGGGCAAGTGCTGAGGACAAAGCTCCCCCAGGTAGCCTCCTGCAGGGGCAAGTGCTGAGGACAAAGCTCCCCAGGTAGCCTCCAGCAGGGCTGCAGGGCAAGTGCTGAGACACAAAGCTCCCCAGGTAGCCTCTAGAAGGCTGCANGGGCAAGTGCTCAGCTCCCCCAGGTAGCCTCTGCAGGGCTGTAGGGGCAAGTGCTGAGACAAAGCTCCCCAGGTAGCCTCCTGCAGGGCTGCAGGGGCAAGTGCTNAGACAAAGCTCCCCAGGTAGCCTCTAGCANGGCTGTANGGGCAAGTGCTGGACAAAGCTCCCCAGGTAGCCTCTAGCAGGCTGTAGGGCAAGTGCTNGCACAAAGCTCCCCAGGTAACCTCTAGCAGGCTGTAGGGCAAGTGCTGAGGACAAAGCTNCCCCAGTAGCCTCTCANGGCTGCAGGGGCAAGTGCAGCACAAAGCTCCCCAGTAGCCTCTCAGTGGGCTGTAGGGCAAGTGCAGGACAAAGCTCCCCAGGTAGCCTCTCAGGGCTGTAGGGGCAAGTGCTGAGNCACAAAGCTCCCCAGGTAGCCTCTAGCAGGGCTGCAGGGCAAGTGCTGAGACAAAGCTCCCCAGGTAGCCTCTAGCAGGGCTGTAGGGGCAAGTGCTGGNCACAAAGCTCCCCAGGTAGCCTCTAGCAGGCTGCAGGGCAAGTGCTGAGNCACAGACAAAGCTCCCCAGGTAGCCTCTAGCAGGCTGTAGGGCAAGTGCAGAGGACAAAGCTCCCCAGGTAGCCTCTAGCAGGGCTGCAGGGCAAGTGCTGAGACAAAGCTCCCCAGGTAGCCTCTAGCAGGGCTGTAGGGCAAGTGCTGAGGACAAAGCTCCCCAGGTAGCCTCTAGCAGGGCTGCAGGGCAAGTGCTGAGGACAAAGCTCCCCAGGTAGCTCTAGCAGGGCTGTAGGGCAAGTGCTGACAGACAAAGCTCCCCAGGTAGCCTCTAGCAGGGCTGCAGGGCAAGTGCTGAGGACAAAGCTCCCCAGGTAGCCTCCTGCAGGGCAAGTGCTGAGGACAAAGCTCCCCAGGTAGCCTCAGCAGGCTGTAGGGCAAGTGCTGAGACACAAAGCTCCCCAGGTAGCCTCAGCAGGGCTGTAGGGGGCAAGTGCTGAGGACAAAGCTCCCCAGGTAGCCTCTGCAGGCTGCAGGGCAAGTGCTGAGGACAAAGCTCCCCAGGTAGCCTCAGCAGGGCTGTAGGGCAAGTGCTGAGGACAAAGCTCCCCAGGTAGCCTCTAGCAGGGCTGCAGGGCAAGTGCTGAGGACAAAGTCCCCAGGTAGCCTCTAGCAGGGCTGCAGGGCAAGTGCTGAGGACAAAGCTCCCCAGGTAGCCTCTAGCAGGCTGCAGGGCAAGTGCTGAGGCAAAGCTCCCCAGGTAGCCTCTAGCAGGGCTGTGGGCAAGTGCTGGTACAGACAAAGCTCCCCAGGTAGCCTCTAGCAGGCTGTAGGGCAAGTGCTGGCAAAGCTCCCCAGGTAGCCTCAGCAGGGCTGCAGGGCAAGTGCTGAGACAAAGCTCCCCAGGTAGCCTCTAGCAGGGCTGCAGGGGCAAGTGCTCAGACAAAGCTCCCCCCAGGTAGCCTCTGCAGGGCTGCAGGGGCAAGTGCTGAGCAAAGCTCCCCAGGTAGCCTCTAGCAGGGCTGCAGGGGCAAGTGCTGAGNCNCAGACAAAGCTCCCCAGGTAGCTCTAGCAGGGCTGCAGGGCAAGTGCTGNGGACAAAGCTCCCCAGGTAGCCTCCTGCAGGGCTGTAGGGGCAAGTGCTGAGACAAAGCTCCCCAGGTAGCCTCTAGCAGGGCTGCAGGGCAAGTGCTGGGACAAAGCTCCCCAGGTAGCCTCTAGCAGGCTGCAGGGCAAGTGCTGNGGACAAAGCTCCCCAGGTAGCCTCTAGCAGGGCTGTAGGGCAAGTGCTGAGGACAAAGCTCCCCAGGTAGCCTCTAGCAGGGCTGCAGGGCAAGTGCTGAGGACAAAGCTCCCCAGTAGCCTCTGCAGGGCTGCANGGGCAAGTGCTGGGACAAAGCTCCCCAGGTAGCCTCCAGCAGGCTGCAGGGCAAGTGCTGGGACAAAGCTCCCCAGGTAGCCTCTAGTAGGGCTGTAGGGCAAGTGCTGAGGACAAAGCTCCCCAGGTAGCCTCAGCAGGGCTGTAGGGCAAGTGCTAGGACAAAGCTCCCCAGGTAGCCTCTGCAGGGCTGCAGGGCAAGTGCTGAGACACAAAGCTCCCCAGGTAGCCTCTAGCAGGGCTGTAGGGCAAGTGCGAGNCACAGACAAAGCTCCCCAGGAAGCCTCTACAGGCTGTAGGGCAAGTGCTGAGACAAAGCTCCCCAGGTAGCCTCCAGCAGGCTGTAGGGCAAGTGCTNAGACAACAGACAAAGCTCCCCAGGTAGCCTCTAGCAGGGCTGTAGGGGCAAGTGCGAGACACAGACAAAGCTCCCCAGGTAGCCTCCAGCAGGGCTGCAGGGCAAGTGCTGAGACNCAGACAAAGCTCCCCAGGTAGCCTCTAGCAGGGCTGCAGGGCAAGTGCTGAGACACAGACAAAGCTCCCCAGGTAGCCTCTAGCAGGGCTGCAGGGGCAAGTGCTGACAGACACAGACAAAGCTCCCCAGGTAGCCTCTAGCAGGGCTGCANGGGCAAGTGCTGACAGACAAAGCTCCCCAGGTAGCCTCTAGCAGGGCTGCAGGGGCAAGTACAAAGCTCCCCAGGTAGCCTCTAGCAGGGCTGTAGGGCAAGTGCTGACACAGACAAAGTTCCCCAGTAGCCTCCAGCAGGGCTGCAGGGGCAAGTGCTGAGACTCAACAAAGCTACCCCCAGGTAGCCTCTAGCAGGGCTGTAGGGGCAAGTGCTGAGACTCAGACAAAGCTCCCCAGGTAGCCTCCAGCAGGGCTGTAGGGCAAGTGCAGAGACACAGACAAAGCTCCCCAGGTAGCCTCTAGCAGGCTGTAGGGGCAAGTGCTGAGACGCAGACAAAGCTCCCCAGGTAGCCTCAGCAGGGCTGTAGGGGCAAGTGCTGAGTACACAGACAAAGCTCCCCAGGTAGCCTCTAGCAGGGCTGCAGGGGCAAGTGCTGAGACACAGACAAAACTCCCCAGGTATCCTCCTGCAGGGCTGTAGGGGCAAGTGCTGAGACACAGACAAAGCTCCCCAGGTGCCTCCAGCAGGGCTGTAGGGGCAAGTGCTGAGACACAGACAAAGCTCCCCAGGTAGCCTCTAGCAGGGCTGTAGGGGCAAGTGCTGAGACAGCAATCCCCAGGTGCCTCTAGCAGAGTGTGGGCATAGCTGAGCACAGAAGCTCCCCAGGTGCCTCCAGCAGAACTGAGGGGCAAGTGCTGTGACACAGACAAAGCTCCCCCAGGTAGCCTCTGCAGGGTGTAGGGGCAAGTGCTGAGTACACAGAGCTCCCCAGGTAGCCTCCTGCAGGGCTGTAGGGGCAAGTGCTGAGGCAAGTNCCCCAGGTGCCTGTGCCTGCAGGGCTGTAGGGGCAAGTGCTGCCAGGCAAAGCTCCCCCAGGTGCCTCTGGGGCTGTGGGCAAGTGCTGAGTGACATNAACAGCTCCCCCAGGTGAGCATCTCAGCTGGTTGTAGGGGCAAGTGCTGTCTGTAGTNNCGAGTNGAGTGAGCACNGACAAAGTCTCCCCCCAGGTGTCTNTCAGGGTATGGGCGTGTGAGTNCNAAGACAAAGCTTAGGTNGCCTCAGCAGGGCTGTGTATGGGTGTCTGTGTGNTTAGTCATGGGCTGTNAATGAGTGTATGGGTCTCTGTGTGGTGNTGAATCTGTGGGTCTCTGTGTNGTGAGTCTGTGGGTCTCTGTGTGGTGAGTCTGTGGGTCTCTGTGTGAGTCTATGGGCTGTGTAGGTGAGTCTATGGGTCTCTGNGTGGGTAGGTGAGTCTATGTTGGTCTCTGTGTGTNGTGAGTCTATGGTCTCTGTGTGGTNGTGAGTCTGTGGTCTGTGTTGTGTGAGTCTATGGGTCTGTTGTNGTGAGTCTATGGGTCTCTGTNTGTGGGTGAGTCTATGGGTCTCTGTGTACGGTGGTGAGTCTGTGGGTCTCTGTGNTGTGGGTGAGTCTATGGGTCTCTGTGTGGAGGAGTGGTCTATGGGTCTCTGTGTGGTNGTGAGTCTGTGGGTCTCTGTGTGGTNGTGAGTCTGTGATCTCTGTGTGGTGGTGANTCTGTGTNGTNGTGAGTCTACTCTGTNTGGGTGGGTGAGTCTGTGTCTCTGTGTGGTNGTGAATCTATGGTCGTCTCTGTGTGGTGGTGAGTCTGTTGGTCTCTGTGTGTGTGAGTCTATGGGTCTCTGTGTGGTGAGTCCGTGGGTCTCTGTGTGGTGTGTGNTGTGATGTGTGATGCTGATGATGNTGGTGANGCTGATGATGGCTGATGATAATAGAAGAACAACGCATCTCCCTGAGGTTTGAAAACGAGACGTGTTTTATTATTTGGTAAAACTTTTAAAAAATCTCCGGCAAATTCAGCGACTTTCAAAAACCGAGCGCGCATGAGACAGTCACAGAGTGAGAGTGTGTGAGTGTGTGAGTGGGTGAGTGGGTGAGTGAGTGAGTGGGTGAGTGTGTGGGTGAGTGGTGAGTGAGTGGGTGGGTGGGTGGGTGAGTGGGTGAGTGAGTGGATGGGTGAGTGAGTGAGTGAGTGTGTGGGTGAGTGAGTGAGGCTGTATGGGTGGGTGAGTGTGTGGGTGAGTGAGTGGGTGAGTGGGTGGGTGGGTGAGTGTGAGTGAGTGACCTCGAGTGTGAGTGTGTGCCCAGTGGGTGAGTGAGTGAGTGGGGGGGTGAGTGAGTGTAGTNTAGTGGTGGGTGGGTGAGTGAGTGGGTGAGTGAATGAGTGGGTGGTGAGTCCCCGAGTGAGTGGTGGTGATGTGTGTGAGTGTGTGTGAGTGAGTGGGTGAGTGGGTGAGTGGGTGAGTGAGTGTGTGGGTGAGTGTGTGGGTGAGTAAGTGGGTGAGTGGGTGAGTGGTTGAGTGAGTGAGTGGGTGAGTGAGTGGGTGGGTGGGTGGGTGTGTGGTGTGTGAGTGTGAGTGTGTGAGAGTGAGTGTGTGAGAGTGTGTGTGAGCGAGTGGTGCGTTTGAGGCTGAGTCGACCTAGGGGAGCCCCAGATACCTTCAGATAATTGCTGTCACTGTGGTGGTGTTGGCCGTAGCGGGAATCGAACTCGGGTCACCGGGTTCGTAGCGCTAACCACTACTACACTACACTATACACTACACTATACACTACACTGTACACTACACTACACTATACACTACACTATACACTACTACACTACACTATACACTACACTCTACACTACACTATACCTGACACTAACACTACTACACTACACATACACTACTACACTATACACTACACTACACTATACACACACTATACACTACCACTACTACACTATACCAGGTTACTACTACTACACATATACACTACACTACCTATACACTNCTACTACACTATACACTACTACACACTNCACTACTTCACTATACACTACTTACACACTACACTATTACAACACTACTACACTCACCTCATACACTACTACACACTACACTCACTACTACTACACCATACCNATTCACTACTACNACACTACACTCACTACTACTACACTACACATCACTACTACTACACTACACTATAATATACACTACTACACTACACTACACTCACTATACACTACACCTATACACTCCTGCACTACACACACACACACCTATGCACTCACTACACNATGCACTACTACACTATACACATACTCACTNCACTACACACTATACACACACTACCACTACCAGCATACACACACACAGCCTACAACANACAAACAACATTCGCCCAATGTGGCGGTGACGTCACCACACGCTTGTGCCAGGCCATGTGCACCTTGAGGCNATCACGTGAAGTGTCGAACGCCCGCTGGCAGGAGGTCACGGGGCAGACCCAGGTGCCACGGGTCGACTGACTGAGATGACTGGCTGATGCACCACCTGTGCCCCTACTGTGCCAACTTGCTGTGCTTTAGCCACCCGGCGCTCCGCTCGTTGTTGTGAGCGTCGCTCCTCCGCCCTCCGTTGTTGTTGGAGGGCGACTGCCTCCAACTGCCCAGTAGCGTCCTTCACGAGCCTCCTCCACAGAGGTCGATCTTGACACCGCTGGTACCAGTCATCGGCAAGTCCACTCAGCTCCACGTCCTCCTGTACCACATCACTCCATCTCTTCTCTAGCCCGTGCCGCGCCCGTTTAGCCCCTCGATCCGCCTGAACAAAAGCTGTTTAGGCATGCGGTGGCTGGGCATGCGGGCTACATGACCCAGCCAACGCAGCCTTGCCTGCCGGAGGAGCTCACCGATGGGACTTTGTCCAGATCTTTCAAGGATTTGTGAGCTCACACGATCCAGCCTGGTTAAACCCAGCATGAATCGTAGGCAGGCCAGCCTCAATGTTTATAACTGGCAAAGATGCTCCATTAGGGGGTCCAGGTTTCGCAAGCGTAGAGAAGGGAGGGAATGACCGTGGCCGAGAAGACCCGAAGCTTCGTGCGGAGCGACAGACCAGGTAGCTTCCACACAGCGTTACGCAACCGATGAAAAGATATTGCCGCTCGACTGATTCGGAGTGAGACCTCTGCAGTCAAACCGGAGCCGGTCATGAGCACACTGCCCAGGTATGGGAAACTCTCCACTCTCTCCACAACTGCCCCATCACCAATTGGGAGTTGTGGAGGTGGAGTGTCCGATGGTACAAAATACCCAGGCAGGTGCTTAGTTTTGGTGGGGCTGATGGAAAGGCCCCACCTCTTAGTGGCACGCTCCAGTCTCAGCAGCAGCGTCTCCAACTCCTCCTCTGAGTGAGCTGCAATTACCAGATTATCGGCATACATAACGTGGTTGACCAATAGGGAGCCAACCCTTGATCGCACCGGGCATCGATCAGCCTCCCATTGTATCTGTAATTCCTCCGGTACAGCTATCGAAGGCTTCACGAAATAGATGTTAAATAATGTGGGAGCCAGAGGACATCCCTGTCGCACCCCAAGGTGTACAGGGAATGGCTCCGACTCCCGGCCACGTAGTTTTACCCGGGCCCGCTCACCATCATGAAGGTCCTTAATGATCGTGAGCAGAGGGTCAGACACACACACACACAACTACACACACACTGACACAACCTACATACACACACCTACACGCAGACATACACATAAACACAAAGATCCCCCGTATAGCCTTAACAGACTGTAGGGGCAAGTGCTGTTAGCGAGCACCTATGAAGGCCGGAACGGCACACGAGGTGGTGGTGGGTGGCCAGCACCACGCCCGGCCGCCTTTGTCTCCCCAGTGGCGATGTTTACTACACACCGCACCAGGTACTCATTAAAGGCTGAGTCGATCTAGGGGAGGCCCAGGACCGGTTCAGATAATCGTCACTGNGTGGTGTTGGCCGTGAGCGGGAATCGAACCCGGGTCGCCAGGTTCGTAGCCCAGCGTAGCGCTAACCACTACACCCACCGCTCCCCACACAACAACAACAACAACCGCCATTTGCCACTAAGTGGCGGTGACGTCACCACGACGCATGTGCCAGGCCAAGTGCACCTTGAGGCTACCACGTGAAGTGTCGAACGCCCGCTGGCAGGAGGTCACGGGCAGACCCAGCAGGTGCCACGGGTCGACTGACCCACACAAACACACACACACACCTACACACACACACACCTACACACACACCTACACGCAGACACACCTACACACACACACCTACACACACCTACACACACACACCTACACACACACCTACACACACCTACACACACACCTACACACAGACACACCTACACACCCTACACACACACCTACACACAGACACACCTACACACACCTACACGCAGACACACACACACATTCACACACCTACACACACACACACCTACACACACACACAGACATCTCCTCCCTCCCCCTCTTATCGAAGTCCCTGTCTGAAGTGGTGGTTGAAGACAAAGTAGATATCCTCCACCACCCTCCACCACCTCAACCTCCACCACCACCACCACCACCATCACCACTCAACCCTCCACCACCACCACCACCACCTCCACCTTCACCACCACCACCACCTCTCAACCCTCCACCACCACCACCACCACCACCACCTCCACCTCCACCACCACCACATCTCAACCCTCCACCACCACCACCACCAGCACCACATCTCTGGAACCCGAGTCCCAGGATCTTCTTGAAGGTCCTGGAGGAAGTTCCTGGTTGAAAGCGGTGTGGATCTTCTCAATCTATGCACCACCACCACCACCTATCAACCCACCACCACCACCACCACAACCACCGCATCTTTGGAACCCGAGTCCCAGGATCTTCTTGCACGCCTGCCGAAAGTCTAGGTTGAAGGCGGTGTAGATGTCCACCACCACCACCACCTTCACCACCACCATCTCTCAACCCTCTACCTCCACCACCACCACCACCACCACCACATATCAACCCTCTACCACCACCACCACCACCACCACCGCCCCTTCTAACCCGAGTCCTAGGATCTTCTTGAAGACCCGGCGTAGGTCGCGGTTGAAAGTGGTGTAGATCTTCTCAATCTATGCACCACCACCACCACATCTCTCAACCATCTACCACCACCACCACCACCTATACACCACCACCACCACATATCAACCCTCTACCACCACCACCACCACCACCTATACACCACCACCACCACATATCAACCCTCTACCACCACCACCACCACCTATACACCACCACCACCACCACATATTAACCCTCTACCACCCCCACCACCACCACCACCACCACCTCTTCTGACACCAAATCCCAGGATCTTCTTGAACGCCTGGCGAAAGTCTCGATTGAAGGCGGTGTAGATGTCCACCACCACCACCACCACCACATCTCAACCCTCCACCACCACCACCACCACCTATACACCACCACCACCACATATTCCCCTCTACACCACCACCACCGCCACCTCTTCTGACACCAAATCCCAGGATCTTCTTGAACGCCTGGTGAAAGTCTCGATTGAAGGCGGTGTAGATGTCCACCACCACCACCACCACCACCTTCCCACCACCACCATCTCTCAACCCTCTACCACCACTACCACCTATACACCACCACCACACATATGAACCCTCTACCTCCACCACCACCACCACCACGAACGTGTGACTGAGTGTGTGACTGTGTGTACGTGTGACTGTGTACGTGTGACTGTGTGTGTGTGACGTGTGACTGAGTGACTGTGTGTGTGTGTACGTGTGACTGTGTGTGTGTGTACATGTGACTGTGTGTGTGTACATGTGACTGAGTGACNGTGTGTGTGTGTACGTGTGACTGTGTGTGTGTACGTGTGACTGTGTGTGTGTGTGTACATGTGACTGNGTGACTGTGTGTGTGTGTGTACGTGTGTGTGTGACTGTGTGTGTGTGTACGTGTGACTGTGTGTGTGTGTACATGTGACTGAGTGACTGTGTGTGTGTGTACGTGTGACTGTGTGNGTGTACTGACTGTGTGTGTGTACGTGTGACTGAGTGTGTGACNGTGTGTGTGTGTACGTGTGACTGTAGTGTGTGTGTACGTGTGACTGAGTGACNGTGTGTGTGTGTGTAACTGTGTGTGTGTACGTGTGACGAGTGTGTGTGTGTACGTGTGACTGTGTGTGTGTGTGTGTACATGTGACTGAGTGACTGTGTGTGTGTGTGTACGTGTGAGAGTGTGTGTACGTGTGACTGTGTGTACGTGTGACTGTGTGTGTGTGTACATGTGACTTAGTGACTGTGTGTGTGTACGTGTGACTGTGTGTGTGTACGATGTGACTGTGTGTATGTGTGTACATGTGACTTAGTGACTGTGTGTGTGTACGTGTGACTGTGTGTGTGTACGTGTGACTGTGTGTATGTGTGTACATGTGTAGTGACTNAGTGTGTGTACGTGTGACTGTGTGTGTGTACGTGTGACTGTGTGTGTGTGTGTACATGTGACNGTGTGTGTGTGTACGTGTGACNGTGTGTGTGTGTGTGCGTGTGACTGGTACGTGTGACTGTGTGTACGTGTGACTGTGTGTGTGTGTGTACATGTGACTTAGTGACTGTGTGTGTGTGTGTGACTGTGTGTGTGTACGTGTGACTGTGTGTGTGTGTGTACATGTGACTGTGTGTGTGTGTACGTGTGACNGTGTGTGTGTGTGTGTACGTGTGTGTACGTGTGACTGTGTGTGTGTACGTGTGACTGTGTGTGTGTGTGTACGTGTGAGTGTGTGTGTGTACATGTGNCTGAGTGACTGTGTGTGTGTACGTGTGACTGTGTGTACGTGTGACTGTGTGTGTGTGTGTGTACGTGTGACTGTGTGACTGTGTGACGTGAGAGAGCGAGTAACGCCGGACATCTGTGTTGACATTAGTTTTCCTCCGCCTGTGATTGCGCAACTTTAGTGGGGGGTGGGACACGGTGGGGGGGGGCGGGCGAGAGGTTCGTAGTGGTGGGGGGGGGGGGTTAGTGGGGGGGGGGGCACTGTTCCATTGATTATTTTTAAACCACGTGGTGGTGGGGAGGGATTAGTGGGGGGTAACTAGTCCATTGATTATTTTTAAATCACGTGGTGGTGGGGAGGGGTTAGTNGGGGGGGGGACTGGTCCATTGATTCTTTTAAACCACGTGGTTGTGGTGGGGGGTTAGTGGGGGAGAGTGGGGGGGTTAGTGGGGGGGGAATGTTGTCCATTGGCTCTTTTTAAACCAAAAACTCACACAGGGCACGGGGGCTCCCAATCTGTACATAGGCACCCGAACCCCGGTTCAATAAACATCACTGCGGGAAACTCGTCTGTGTGTGTGTCTCTCTGTGTGTGTCTGTGTGTGTGTGTGTGTGTGTGTGTGTGTCTGTGTGTGTGTGTCTGTGTGTGTGTGTGTGATCTCTGTGTCTCTGTGTGTGNGTGTGTCTCNGTGTGTGTGTGTGTGTGTGTCTCNGTGGTGNGTCTCTCTGTGTGTGTGTCTCTCTGTGTGTCTGTGTGTGTGTCTGTGTGTGTCTGTGTGTGTGTGGATCTCTGTGTCTCTGTGTGTGTGTGTTCTCTGTGTCTCTGTGTGTGTGTGTGTGTGTGTCTCTGTGTGTCTCTGTGTGATGTCTCTGTGTGTATCTCTGTGTGTGTGTGTCTGTGTGTGTGTCTGTGTGTGTGTGTGTCTCTGTGTGTGTGTCTGTCTGTGTGTCNGTGTGTGNCTCTCTCTGTCCCTGTCTCACTGTGTCTGTGTCTGTGTCTCTGTGTGTGTCTCNGTGTGTGTGTCTCATTCTCTGTGTCTGTCTCTGTCTCTCTCTCTGTGTCTGTGTCTGTGTGTGTGTGTCACAGTCTGTGTGTGTGTGTCTCTCTCNGTGTGTGTCTCTCTCTGTGTCTTCAGGCCGGGCAGATCCGGTCTGGACCAGTTTAAGCAGGTCCGGGCAGGGCAGATCCGGTTTGGACTGGTTTTGGCAGGTTAGGACTGGGCAGAGCCGGTTTGGTCCGGTTTTAGCAGGTTGGGACAGGACAGATCCGGTCTGGACCGGTTTTGGCAGGTTAGGACAGGGCAGATCCGGTCTGGACCGGTTTGGCAGGTTAGGACAGGGCAGATCCGGTCTGGACCGGTTTTGGCAGGTTAGGACGGCAGATCCGGTCTGGACCGGTTTTGGCAGGTTAGGACAGGGCAGATCCGGTCTGGCCGGTTTTGGCAGGTTAGGACAGGACAGATCCGGTCTGGACCGGTTTTGGCAGGTTAAGACAGGACAGTCCGGTCTGGACCAGTTTTGGCAGGTCCAGACAGGACAGATCCGATCTGGACCGGTTTTGGCAGGTTAGGACAGGGCAGATCCGGTCTGGACCGGTTTTGGCAGGTTAGGACAGGACAGATCCGGTCTGGACCGGTTTTGGCAGGTTAAGACAGGACAGATCCGATCTGGACCGGTTTTGGCAGGTTAGGTCAGGGCAGATCCGGTGACATCTACATCTGCAGAACGTNAAGAACCAGTAGCATCTTCATCTGCAGAACGTGAAGAACCAGTGGCATCTTCATCTACAGGACGTGAAGAACCAGTGGCATCTACATCTACAGAACGTGAAGAACCAGTGACATCTTCATCTACAGAACGTGAAGAACCAGTGGCATCTACATCTACAGAACGTGAAGAACCAGTGGCATCTACATCTACAGGACGTGAAGAACCAGTGACATCTACATCTACAGAACGTGAAGAACCAGTGGCATCTGCATCTACAGAACGGGAAGAACCAGTGGCATCTACATCTACAGAACGTGAAGAACCAGTGGCATCTGCATCTACAGAACGGGAAGAACCAGTGGCATCTACATCTACAGAACGTGAAGAACCAGTGGCATCTACATCTGCAGAACGTGAAGAACCAGTGGCATCTCATCTACAGAACGTGAAGACCCAGTGGCATCTACATCTGCAGAACGTGAAGAACCAGTGGCATCTACATCTGCAGAACGTGAAGAACCAGTGGCATCTGCATCTACAGAACGTGAAGAACCAGTGGCATCTACATCTGCAGAACGTGAAGAACCAGTGGCATCTACATCTGCAGAACGTGAAGAACCAGTGGCATCTACATCTGCAGAACGTGAAGAACCAGTGGCATCTACATCTGCAGAACGTGAAGAACCAGTGGCATCTACATCTACAGAACGTGAAGAACCAGTGGCATCTACATCTACAGGACGTGAAGAACCAGTGGCATCTACATCTGCAGAACGTGAAGAACCAGTGGCATCTACATCTACAGAACGTGAAGAACCAGTGGCATCTACATCTACAGGACGTGAAGAACCAGTGGCATCTACATCTGCAAACATGAAGAACCAGTGGCATCTACATCTGCAGAACGTGAAGAACCAGTGACATCTACATCTACAGGACGTGAAGAACCAGTGGCATCTACATCTGCAGAACGTGAAGAACCAGTGGCATCTACATCTGCAGAACGTGAAGAACCAGTGGCATCTACATCTACAGAACGTGAAGAACCAGTGGCATCTACATCTACAGAACGTGAAGAACCAGTGGCATCTACATCTACAGAACATGAAGAACCAGTGGCATCTACATCTACAGAACATGAAGAACCAGTGGCATCTACATCTACAGAACATGAAGAACCAGTGGCATCTACATCTACAGAACGTGAAGAATCAGTGGCATCTACATCTACAGAACGTGAAGAATCAGTGGCATCTACATCTACAGAACATGAAGAACCAGTGGCATCTGCATCTACAGAACGTGAAGAACCAGTGGCATCTACAGAACATGAAGAACCAGTGGCATCTGCATCTACAGAACATGAAGAACCAGTGGCATCTGCATCTACAGAACGTGAAGAACCAGTGGCATCTACATCTACAGAACACGAAGAACCAGTGGCATCTACATCTACAGAACGCGAAGAACCAGTGGCATCTACAGAACATGAAGAATCAGTGGCATCTACATCTACAGAACGTGAAGAACCAGTGGCATCTACAGAACGTGAAGAACCAGTGGCATCTACATCTACAGAACGTGAAGAATCAGTGGCATCTACATCTACAGAACGTGAAGAATCAGTGGCATCTACATCTACAGAACATGAAGAACCAGTGGCATCTGCATCTACAGAACGTGAAGAACCAGTGGCATCTACAGAACATGAAGAACCAGTGGCATCTGCATCTACAGAACATGAAGAACCAGTGGCATCTGCATCTACAGAACGTGAAGAACCAGTGGCATCTACATCTACAGAACACGAAGAACCAGTGGCATCTACATCTACAGAACGCGAAGAACCAGTGGCATCTACAGAACATGAAGAATCAGTGGCATCTACATCTACAGAACGTGAAGAACCAGTGGCATCTACAGAACGTGAAGAACCAGTGGCATCTACATCTACAGAACGTGAAGAATCAGTGGCATCTACATCTACAGAACGTGAAGAATCAGTGGCATCTACATCTACAGAACGTGAAGAATCAGTGGCATCTACATCGACAGAACATGAAGAACCAGTGGCATCTACATCGACAGATCATTAAGAACCAGTGGCATCTACATCTACAGAACGTGAAGAACCAGTGCCATCTATAGAACATGAAGAACCAGTGGCATCTACATCTGCAGAACATGAAGAACCAGTGTACGGGTATCGGGTACCCGAAGCCATGTTGCAGGCGCGGGTGGGTTGATTCTAGGAACTTGAATTGTGAGAAGAGACGACGTTGGGAAATGAGTGACAAACGGTGACTCACCAGTGACTCACGGCCTACCCGTACCCTACCCGTACCCTACCCATACCCTACCTACTCTACCCGTACCCTACCCTACCCTACCCGTACCCTACCCGTACCCTAACCCATACCCGTACCCTGGCCGTACCCTACCCTACCCGTTATACCCGTACCCACCCGTACCCTACCCTACCGTACCCTACCCGTACCCNACCCGTACCTGTACCCTACCCGTACCCGTACCCTACCCGTACCCTACCCTACCCGCACCCTACCCGTACCCTACCCGTACCCTACCCGTACCCTACCCGTACCCTACCCTACCCGCACCCTACCCGTACACTATCCGTACCCTACACGTACCCATACTCTACCCGTACTCTACCCGTACCCCTATCCATACCATACTCTACCCGTACCCGTACCCTACCCATACCCTATCCGTACCCTACCCGTACACTACCCGTACCCTACCCTCCCTACCCTACCCGTACCCTTACCCCCCTACCCNTACCCTACCCGTACCCTNCCCTACCCGTACCCTACCCTACCCTACCCGTACCCTACCCATACCCGTACCCTACCCGTACACTACCCGCACCCTACCCGTACCCATACTCTACCCGTACCCGTACCCTACCCGTACCCATACTCTACCCGTACCCTACCCGTACCCTACCCGTACCCTACCCGTACTCTACCCGTACCCGTACCCTACCCGTACCCTACCCGTACCCATACTCTACCCGTACCCTACCCTACCCGTACCCTACCCGTACTCTACCCGTACCCGTACCCTACCCGTACCCTACCCGTACCCATACTCTACCCGTACCCTACCCTACCCGTACCCACCCGTACTCTACCCGTACCCGTACCCTACCCGTACCCTACCCGTACCCTACCCGTACCCTACCCGTACCCGGGTACGGGTAGCCGGTGCCGGGTAGGGTACGGGTATCGGGTACCCGGTTTGCGAGCTCAGACGGTGTTCCTCATTCACCAGCGTAGCTCCGAAAGTAGCGGCTGACAGCACTTGCCCCTAGAGGCTCGCGCGAGGCTACCTGGGGAGCTTTGTCTTTGTGTAGGCGTGGCTTGCACCTCGCTATATATGGCAGGTGCTGTATTGGGATCACCCAGTGGAGTTCGTTATAGGTTCAGCGGCATCGCAAACATCATCATCAGCAGCAGCAGCAACATCGTCATCAGCAGCAACATCATCATCAGCATCATCAGCATCAGTGTCAACAACATCATCAGCAGCAGCATCATACAGCAGCATCATCAGCATCATCATCAGCAGAATCATCATCAGCATCATCATCAGCAGCAACATCATCAACATCATCATCAGCANCAAAATCATCAGCAGCAACAACATCAGCATCATCATCAGCAGAATCATCAGCACAACATCATCATCATCAGCATCATCATCAGCAACATCATCATCATCAGCAACATCATCATCATCAGCAACATCANAAACCGCTCAAACAGGCCANATCACCAAGACCTCAATATGATCATCATCAGCAGCAGCAGCAGCATCAGCAGCATCATCAGCANCCCTCACATNGACCNATCACGATGATTTTCNAACGGCCACATCACGATGGTATNGCTGTGATGATGCTGATGCTAATGCTTGTTCATGATGAGATGATCGTGAATTGTGATGANTCTCACCTGCATCTCCACCGGGCGCTTTGAAACCATAGGTGAGCCTTTACGNTGTCTGTACGTGGGTCTGTGTGTGGTGGTGAGTCTGTGGNTGTCTCGTGTGGTGGTGAGTCTGTGTGTCTCTANGTGNTGAGTCTGTGGGTCTCTGTGGTGAGTCTGTAGGGGTCTCTGTGTGGTGGTGAGTCTGTGTGTCTCTATGATGAGTCTGTGGGTCTCTGTGGTGAGTCTGTGGTGTGAGTCTGTGTGTGGTGAGTCTGTGGGTCTCTGTGTGGTGGTGAGTCTATGGGTCTCTGTGGTGAGTCTATGGTCTCTGTGTAGTGGTGAGTCTATGGGTCTCTGTGGTGAGTCTATGGGTCTCTGTGTGGTGGTGAGTCTATGGGTCTCTGCGTGGTGAGTCTATGGGTCTCTGTGTGGTGTGAGTCTGTGAGTCTCTGTNTGGTGGTGAGTCTATGGGTCTCTGTGTGAGTCTGTGGGTCTCTGTGTGGTGATGAGTCTGTGGGTCTCTGTGTGGTGAGTCTATGGGTCTCTGTGTGGTGAGTCTGTGGTCTCTGTGTGGTGATGAGTCTGTGGGTCTCTGTGTNGTGGTGAGTCTATGGTCTCTGTGTGGTGAGACTGTGGGTCTATGTGTGTGGTGAGTCTGTGGTCTCTGTGGTGGTGAGTCTATGGTCTCTTGTGGTGAGTCTGGTCTCTGTGAGTCTGTNGGTCTCTGTGTGGTGAGTCTGTGGTGGTGAGTCTATGGTCTCTGTGGTGTGGTGAGTCTGTGTGTGTCTGTGTGTGTGGTGAGCTCTTGTGTGAGTCTATGGGTCTGTGTGGTGAGTCTCTGTGTGGTGAGTCTATGGTCTGTGGTGTGGTGAGTCTATAGGTCTCTGTGTGGTGAGTCTGTGNTGTCTCTGTGTGGTGAGTCTGTGTGTCTGTNTGTGGTGAGTCTGTGGTCTCGTGTGTGGTGAGTCTCGTGGTGTNGTGTGAGTCTGTGTCTCTGTGGTGGTGTGAGTCTATGTGGTGAGTCTGTGTCTCTGTNTGTGGTGAGTCTGTGGGTCTCTGTGTGGTGATGAGTCTTGGGTCTCTGTGTGTGGTGAGTCTATGGTCTGGTGGTGAGATCTGTGGTCTCTGTGGTGAGTCTGTGGTCTGTGGTGAGTCTATGGNCTCTGTNTGTGGTGAGTCTGGTCTGTGTGTGAGTCTGTGGTTCTCTGTGGTGAGTCTATGGTCTCTCTGTGAGTCTGTGGTCTCTTGTNTGGTGGTGAGTCTATGGTCTGTGTGGTGAGTCTATGGTCTCTGGTNTGTCTCTGTGGGTCTCTTGTGTGTGAGTCTGTGGTCTCTTGTGTGAGTCTATGGTCTGTTGTGAGTCTATGGTCTGTGTGAGNCTGTGGTCNGGGGGGTCTCTGTNTNGTCTGTTCTNTGTGTGAGTCTGTGTGGTTCTCTGTGTGAGTCTATGGGTCTGTNGTGGTGAGTCTATGGGTCTCTGTGNGATGAGTCTGTGGGTTTCTGTGTGGTGAGTCTGTGGGTCTCTGTGTGTGGTGAGTCTATGGGTCTCTGTGNGNTGAGTCTGTGGGTCTCTGTGTGAGTGTATGGTCTCTGGTGTGGTGAGTCTGTGGNCTCTGTGGTGTGGTGAGTCTATGTGTGTGGTGAGTCNGTGTCTGTGTGAGTCTATGGTCTCTGTGTGAGTCTGTGGGTCTCTGTGTGGTGGTTTACAGGTGAGTCTATGGTCTCTTGTGTTGATGAGTCTGTGGTCTGTGTGGTGGTGTGAGTCTGGTCTGTGGTGTGGTGAGTCTGTGGGTCTCTGTGTGTGATGAGTCTGTGGTCTCTGTGTGTGGTGAGTCTGGTCTGTGTGGTGTGAGTATGTGGGTCTCTGTGTGGTNGTGGTGAGTCTGTGGTCTCTGTGTGGTGGGAGTCTGTGGATGAGTGTGGGTCTCTGTGGTGGTGGTGAGTCTGTGGTCTCTCTGTGGGTTGAGTCTATGGGGTCTCTGTGGTGTGGTGAGTCTTGGGNCTCTGCGTGGTGTGGTGAGTCTATGGGTCTCTGTGTGTTGATGAGTCTGTGGGTCTCTGTGGTGAGTCTATGGGTCTCTCTGTGTGGTGAGTCTGTGGGTCTGTGTGAGTCTGTGGGTCTGTGGTGAGTCTATGGTCTGTGGTGAGTCTGTGGGTCTCTGTGTGAGTCTATAGGTCTCTGTGGTGAGTCTATGGTCTCNGTGAGTCTATGGGTCNGTGGTGAGTCTATGGTCTCTGTGTGGTGGTGAGTCTGTGTGGTGAGTCTGTGGGTCTCTGTGGTGGTGAGTCTGTGTGGTGGTGAGTCTGTGTGTCTCTGTGTCTGTGTGAGTCTGTGGTCTCTGTGTGGTGAGTCTGTGGGTCTCTGTNTGGTGGTGAGTCTATGGGTCTGTGTGTGGTGAGTCTGTGGTCTGTGTGGTGGTGAGTCTATGGGTCTCTGTGTGTGAGTCTATGGTCTCTGTGGTGAGTCTGTCGNGTCTCTGTGTGGTGAGTCTATGGTCTGTNTGTGGTGAGTCTTNTGAGTCGTACAGGGTCTCTGTGTGGTGGTGAGTCTGTGGTGTCTGTGGTGGTGGTGAGTCTATGGGTCTGTGTGGTGGTGAGTCTATGGGTCTCTGTGTGGGTAGTTTGTGGTCTATGGGTCTCTGTGTGTGTGAGTCTGTGGGTCTGTGTGGTGGTGAGTCTGTGGTCTGTGTGGTGGTGGTGAGTCTGTGGGTTTGTGATGTGATGAGTGCTGTGGGTCTCTGTGTGGTGGTGGTGGTGAGTGTGGGTCTCTGTGTGGTGNTAGTCTATTGGTCTCTGTGGTGGTGGTGAGTCTATGGGTCTCTGTNGTGGTGAGCTATGGGTCTCTGTGTGGTCAGTCTGTGGTCTCTGTGTGGTAGTGAGTCTATGGGTCTCTGTGTGGTGGTGAGTCTATGTCTCACTGTGTGATGAGTCTATGGTCTCTTTGTGAGTGAGTCTATGGGTCTCTGTGTGGTGGTGAGTCTGTGTGTCTCTGTGTGGTAGTGAGTCTATGTCTCACTGGTGGTAGTGAGTCTGTGGCTCTCTGTGTGAGTGAGTCTATGCCTTTCTGTGTGATGAGTCTGTGTCTCTCTGCGTGAGTGAGTCTGTGGCTCTCTGTGTGAGTGTCTATGGTCTCTGAGTGAGTCTATGGGTCTCGTGATCTGTGGGTCTCTATGAGTCTATGTCTCTGGTAGTGTCTATGGCTCTCTGTGTGAGTGAGTCTATGTCTCTGTGTGTGTGAGTCTATGGCTCTCTGTGTGAGTCTGGCTCTCTGTGTGATGAGTCTCTGTGTGAGTGAGTCTATGGCTCTCTGTGTGAGTCTATGGCTCTCTGTGTGAGTGAGTCTATGGGTCTCTGTGTGAGTGAGTCTATGCCTCTCTGAGTGANTGAGTCTCTGTGTGGTAGTGAGTCTATGTCTCTCTGTGTGGTAGTGAGTCTATGTGTCTCTCTGTGTGATGAGTCTCTGGCTCTCTGTGTGAGTGAGTCTATGGCTCTCTGTAGTGGTAGTGAGTCTATGGGTCTCTGCGTGAGTCTACGGCTCTCTGAGTGAGTGAGTCTATGGCTCTCTGTGTGAGTGAGTGTATGTCTCTCTGAGTGAGTGAGTCTATGGCTCTCTGAGTGAGTGAGTCTATGGGTCTCTGTGTGAGTGAGTCTATGGCTCTCTGTGTGGTGGTAGTGAGTGTATGTCTCTCTGAGTGNGTGAGTCTATGGTCTCTGTGTGAGTCTATGGCTCTCTGTGGTAGTGAGTCTATGGCTCTCGTGAGTCTATGGGTCTCTCTGTGTGCGAGTGAGTCTATGGGTCTCGTGAGTCTATGGGTCTCTGTGTGAGTCTACGTCTCTCTGTGTGNGTGAGTCTATGGNTCTCTGTGTGAGTCTATGGGTCTCTAGTGGTATGAGTCTATGGGTCTCTGTGTGAGTCTATGGGTCTCNGTGTGAGTCTGTGAGTCTATGGGTCTCTGGTGGTAGTGAGTCTATGGGTCTCTGTGTGGTAGTGAGTCTATGGGTCTCTGAGTGAGTCTATGGCTCTCTGTGCGATGAGTCTATGGGTCTCTGTGTGAGTCTATGGCTCTCTGTGAGTCTATGGGTCTCTGTGTGAGTCTATGTCTCTGGGTGAGTCTTGAGTCTATGGGTCTCTATGGGTCTCGTGGTGATGAGTCTATGGGTCTCTGTGTGCTGATGAGTCTGGGTCTCTGGTGAGTTTATGGGTCTCTGTGGTGAGTCTGTGGTGAGTCTGTGTCTGTGTGGGTGTCTATGTGAGTCTATGGGTCTCTGTGTGTGAGTCTATGGGTCTCTGTGTGNTGTGAGTCTATGGCTCTCTGTGTGGTGAGTCTATGGGTCTCTGTGTGGAGTCTATGGGTCTCTTGTGGGTGAGTCTATGGGTCTCTGTGTGGGGTCTATGGGTCTCTGTGGTGAGTCTATGGGTCTCTGTGTGGGTAAGTCTATGGGTCTCTGTGTGTGAGTCTATGGGTCTCTGTGTGAGTCTATGGGTCTCTGTGTGTGTGAGTCTATGGGTCTCTGTGTGTGTGAGTCTATGGCTCTCTGTGTGAGTCTACGGCTCTCTGTGTGAGTGAGTCTATGTCTCTCTGCGTGAGTCTATGGGTCTGTGTGTGAGTCTATGTCTCTCTGCATGAGTGAGTCTGTGGGTCTCTGTGTGAGTGAGTCTATGGTCTCTGTGTGAGTGAGTCTATGGGTCTCTGTGTGAGTGAGTCTATGTCTCTCTGTGTGAGTGAGTCTATGTCTCTCTGTGTGGTGAGTCTATGGGTCTCTGTGTGGGTGAGTCTATGTCTCTCTGGTGAGTCTATGGGTCTCTGAGTGAGTGAGTCTATGTCTCTCTGGGTGAGTCTATGTCTCTCTGAGTGAGTGAGTCTATGGCTCTCTGTGTGAGTCTATGTCTCTCTGAGTGAGTGAGTCTATGGCTCTCTGTGTGAGTCTATGAGTGAGTCTATGGCTCTCTGTGTGAGTCTATGGCTCTCTATGAGTCTATGGCTCTCTGTGTGAGTCTATGGCTCTCTGTGTGTATGGCTCTCTGTGTGAGTGAGTCTATGTCTCTCTGTGTGAGTCTATGGGTCTCTGCGTGAGTGAGTCTATGGTCTCTGCGTGAGTGAGTCTATAGCTCTCTGTGTGAGTGAGTCTATGTCTCTCTGTGNGGTGATGAGTCTATGGGTCTCTGTGTGAGTGAGTCTATGTCTCTCTGCGTGAGTGAGTCTGTGTCTCTCTGAGTGAGTCTATGGCTCTCTGTGTGAGTCTATGTCTCTCTGAGTGAGTGAGTCTATGGCTCTCTGTGTGAGTGAGTCTGTGTCTCTCTGTGTGAGTGAGTCTATGTCTCTCTGGGTGAGTCTATGTCTCTCTGTGTGAGTCTATGGCTCTCTGTGTGAGTGAGTCTATGTCTCTCTGGGTGAGTCTATGTCTCTGTGTGAGTGAGTCTATGGCTCTCTGTGTGAGTGAGTCTATGGCTCTGAGTGAGTCTATGGCTCTCTGTATGAGTCTATGGCTCTCTGTGAGTCTGGCTCTCTGTGTGAGTCTATGGCTCTCTGAGTGAGTGATTCTATGTCTCTCTGAGTCTATGGCTCTCTGAGTGAGTGACTATGTCTCTCTGAGTCTATGGCTCTCTGAGTGAGTATGTCTCTCTGAGTCTATGGCTCTCTGAGTGAGTCTATGTCTCTCTGAGTGAGTCTATGGCTCTCTGTATGAGTGAGTCTATGCCTCTCTGAGATGAGTGAGTCCACGCTCACACTCACCCCCTCCCCTCACCGCCCAGGACATGGACTCACCACCACCGCCATCAACGCGACCTCCGTACCTCACCACCACTCGCTTGTCCTCCTGCAACACCAGCCTGACCCAGTGCCTCCTCCATCACCTCCTGGTCCCCCCTCCACCCATCCTCTGCCCGAGTCACCAACCTCCACCACCACCACCGCCACCACCACCTCCGGCTACTCGGCCTCGTCCGTGGCTCTGCTGTCGACGCTGGCAGCTTGCGCCGTGGTCCTCACCGTTTTCGGCAATGCTCTGGTGGCGGCAGCGGTCCTTCGCGGGCCTTCCCGGCCCTCAGGGCCCCACAGAACCTCCTGCTGGTGTCCCTGGCCGCGGCCGACGTCCTGGTCGCGCTGGCGGTCGTTCCCTGTCGCTCGCCAACGAGCTCGCCGGCGAATGGCCTCTGGGCGCCGGCTGGTGTCGGCCGTACCTCGCCCTCGACGTCCTGCTGTGCACGGCCTCCATCGCCCACCTGGGCGCCATCAGCCTGGACCGTTGCTGCGCCGTCACGAGGCCCGTGGCCCACGCCGCCAGGAGGACTCCACGGAGGGTCGGGGCGACCGTTGCCGTCGTGTGGCTCGTTTCGGCGCTGGTGTCGTTCCCGCCGTTGATCACTCCGATGGTGGGCGGCGGCGGCGGCGGCGGCGGCGGTGGCGGCGGCGGTGAAAATGGCGGCCAAAATGGCGGCCAAAATGGCGGCCAAAATGGCGGCCAAGATGGCGGCCAAGATGGCGGCGGCGGTGACGTCACGGAGAGGGCGGGTCACGTGTCGTGCGAGCTGAACGCTGACACGTGGTACGTGCTGGCCTCGTCCACTTGTTCCTTCTTCGCCCGTGCCTCGTCATGATCTTGGTCTACGTGCGCATCTACCGCGTCGCCAGAGACACGCTCAAGCGTGGCGGGCGTACGCGTGGTGGCGGCGGTGGTGGCGGTGGTGGTGGCGGTGGTGGCGGTGGTGGCGGGCAGCCGAATGGGGCTGGGAAGGTCGTGATGAGGGAACGTGGGCGGACTGTTCAGGAGGTGATTGAGGAGGAGGACTTTGAAGATTCGTCATGCAGGGTCCACGGACGTGGTGGTGGTGGTGGAGGTGGTGGGGGTGGTGGGGGTGGTGGTGGTGGAGGTCATAGTGGTGGTGATAGCGGTGGTGGTTGTAGTTGCAGTGTTGGTGGTGATGATGGTGGTGATGTGGTGGTGGTGGTGATAGTGGTGGTGTTGGTGATGGTGGTGATGGTGTGGTGATGGTGGTGATAGTAGTGGTGGTAGTGTTGGTTGCGGTGATGACAGTGGTGGTGGTCATAGTGGTGGCGATAGTCGTGGTAGTGGTGGTGATAGTGATAGTGGTGATAGTGGTGGTGGCAATGATGGTGGGGTTACCATCATCACCAACACATCCACCTCACCTCAACCACCACCTCAACATTCCACCACCACCACAACCACACCAACTCAACCACCACCAAAACCTTGCACACCACCACCGGCACATCGTCAAAACCACAACCGCCATTCAAACTCATCATATTTACCACCATCTCATCACAACCACCATCCAAACCTACCACCACACCACATCAACATCAACATCACAACTACCATCCAAACCTACCACCACATCAACATCACAATCACTATCCAAACCTACCACCACATCAACATCACAGCCATCACCCAAACCTCCTAGCACCATCACCACCACATCACAACTACCATCCAAACCTACCACCACATCAACATCACAGCCATCACCCAAACCTACCACCACATCAACATCACAATCACCATCCAAACCTACCACCACACCAACATCACAACCATCATCCAAACCTCCTTCCACCACCACCACCACCACCACATCAACATCAACATCACAACCATCACCCAAACCTTCATCGCCATCAGTAGCAGCACCAGCAACATCCAATCTTCCAGAATGTGACCCTATCAACGTTTCAGGTCCTAATCAGCTACTCCAACAGCATCAGCATCATCATCAGCATCAGCAGCAGCAGCAGCAGCAGCATCAGCATCATCATCAGCATCACCAACAGCAGCATCCTCAATATCCTCAACATCATCGTGATCACCAGCAGCATTCTGAACGTCATCGTCAACATCAGCAGCAGCAGCAGCAGAATCAACATCCTGAAAACGATCATAATCATCATCAGCAGAATCATCATCAGCAGCATCAGCATCAGAATCAGAACGAGCATCATCAGCATGCCGGTCACCCACAACATGACGGTCATCATCATCAGCATCATCAGAATCATCATCAGCAACATCGCCAGAATCAGAATGTGCAGCAACATCAGCAGCATCAGCAGCATCATCATCAGAATCATCATCAGCATGGCCAGAATCAGAACGACGAGCATCATCCACAACATGACGATCATCATCATCAGAATCATCATCAGCATCGTCAGAATCAGAACGATCATCATCAGCATCATCATCATCATCAGCATCGTCAGAATCAGAACGAGCATCATCAGCATCATCATCAGCAGCATCACCAGAATCAGAACGATCATCATCAGCAGCAGCAGCATCATCATCAGCGGCAGAGCGCGAGGCTCCGCTGGCGACTGAGCATGGCGCGCGAGAGACGTTTCACCGCCGTGTTGGCGGTGGTGATGGGCGCTTTCATCGTCTGCTGGTTTCCGTTCTTCTTCACCTACTGCCTGGTGGCCGTGTGCCCCGACTCGTGCCGCGTGCCCGACTCCTCTTCAAGTTTTTCTTCTGGATCGGCTACTGCAACAGCGGCGTCAACCCCGTCATCTACACCGCCTTCAACCGAGACTTTCGCCAGGCGTTCAAGAAGATCCTGGGATTTGGGTCAGAAGGGGCGGCGGTGGTGGTGGTAGAGGGTTGATATGTGGTGGTGGTGTATAGGTGGTGGTAGTAAACGGTTGAGAGATGGTGGTGGTGAAGGTGGTGGTGGTGGTGGACATCTACACCGCCTTCAATCGAGACTTTCGCCAGGCGTTCAAGAAGATCCTGGGACTCTGGGTTAGAAGGGTGGCGGTGGTGGCGGTGTATANGTGGTGGTGGTGGTGGGGGTGGTAGAGGGTTGAGAGATGGTGGTGGTGGTGGTGGTGGTGGTGGACATCTACACCGCCTTCAATCGAGACTTTCGCCAGGCGTTCAAGAAGATCCTGGGATTTGGTGTCAGAAGTGGTGGTGGTGGTGGTGGTGGTAGAGGGTTCATATGTGGTGGTGGTGGTGTATAGGTGGTAGTGGTGGTAGAGGGTTGAGAGATGGTGGTGGTGAAGGTGGTGGTGGTGGTGGTGGTGGACATCTACACCGCCTTCAATCGAGACTTTTGCCAGGCTTTCAAGAAGATCCTGGGATTTGGGTCAGAAGGGGCGGTGGTGGTGGTGGTGGTGGTGGTAGAGGGTTGATATGTGGTGGTGGTGTATAGGTGGTGGTAGTAGAGGGTTGAGAGATGGTGGTGGTGAAGGTGGTGGTGGTGGTGGACATCTACACCGCCTTCAATCGAGACTTTCGCCAGGCTTTCAAGAAGATCCTGGATTCGGGTCAGAAGTGGTGGCGGTGGTGGTGGTGGGTGTATAGGTGGTGGTGGTGGTGTATAGGTGGTGGTGGTGGTGGTGGAGGGTTGAGATGTGGTGGTGGTGGTGGTTGAGAAAATCTACACCGCTTTCAACGCAACCTACGCTGGGTCTTCAAGAAGATCCTGGGATCTGGGTCAGAAGCGGTGGTGGTGGTGGTGGTGGGGGTAGAGGGTTGATATGTGGTGGTGGTGGTGGTGTAGAGGTGGAGATGGTGGTGGTGAAGGTGGTGTGTGGTGGTGGTGGTCTATAGGTGGTGGTGGTGGTGGCGGTAGAGGGTTGATATGTGGTGGTGGTGGTGTATAGGTGGTGGTGGTGTAGTAGAGGGTTGAGTGGTGTGGTGGTGTGGTGGGTTGGTGGTGGACATCTACACCGCCTTCAACCGAGACTTTCGCCAGGCGTTCAAGAAGATCCTGGGATTGGGGTCAGGAGGGGCGGCGGTGGTGGTGGGGGTGATAGTGGGTTGATAGGTGGTGGTGGTGGTGGTGGTGGTGGTGGTGGTGGGGTGGTGGTGGTGGTGAAGGTGGTGGTGGTGGTGGAGATCTACACCGCCTTCAAACACGACTTTCGCCAGGCCTTCAAGAAGATCCTGGGACTCAGGTTCCAGAGATGCGGTGGTTGTGGTGGTGGTGGTGGTNGAGGTTGTGTGGTGGTGGTAGAGGGTTGAGAGGTNGTGGTGGTGAAGGTGGTGGTGGTGCATAGATTGAGAAGATCTACACCGCTTTCAACCAGGAACTTCCTCCAGGACCTTCAAGAAGATCCTGGGACTCGGGTTCCAGAGATGTGGTGCTGGTGGTGGTGGTGGTGGAGGGTTGAGATGTGTGGTGGTGGAGTGGAGGTGGTGGTGGTGGTGGTGGTGGTGGAGGGTGAGAGGTGGTGGTGGTGTGAAGGTGGAGGTGGTGGTGGTGGTGGAGGGTTGAGTGGTGGTGGTGGTGGTGAAGGTTGAGGTGGTGGAGCACAGGTGGTGGAGGATATCTACTTTGTCTTCAACCACCACTTCAGACAGGGACTTCGATAAGAGGGGGAGGGAGGAGATGTCTGTGTGTGTGTAGGTGTGTGTGTGTGTAGGTGTGTGTGTGTGTGTGTGTCTGCGTGTAGGTGTGTGTAGGTGTGTCTGTGTGTAGGTGTGTGTGTAGGTGTGTGTGTGTAGGTCTGTGTGTGTAGGTGTGTGTGTGTGTAGGTGTGTGTGTAGGTGTGTGTGTGTGTAGGTGTGTCTGCGTGTAGGTGTGTGTGTATGTGTGTCTGTGTAGGTGTGTGTGTGTGTTTGTGTGGGTGTGTGGCACCTGTGGGTCTGCCCGTGACCTCCTGCCAGCGGGCGTTCGACACTTCACGTGGCCTCAAGGTGCACATGGCCTGGCACAAGCGTCGTGGTGACGTCACCGTCACTTAGTGGCGAATGGCGGTTGTTGTTGTTGTTGTGTGGGGAGCGGTGGGTGTAGTGGTTAGCACGCTGGCTACGAACCTGGCGACCCGGGTTCGATTCCCGCTCACGGCCAACACCAGTGACGATTATCTGAACCGGCCTCCCTAGATCGACTCAGCCTTTAATGAGTGCCTGGTGTAGAGTAAACATCGCCACTGGGGAGACAAAGGCGGCCGGGCGTGGTGCTGGCCACCTCGTGTGCCGTTCCGGCCTTCATAGGTGCTCGCTAACAGCACTTGCCCCTACAGTCTGTTAAGGCTATACGGGGGATCTTTGTGTTTATGTGTATGTCTGCGTGTAGGTGTGTGTATGTAGGTTGTGTCAGTGTGTGTGTAGTTGTGTGTGTGTGTGTGCTCACGATCATTAAGGACCTTCATGATGGTGAGCGGGCCCGGGTAAAACTACGTGGCCGGGAGTCGGAGCCATTCCCTGTACACCTTGGGGTGCGACAGGGATGTCCTCTGGCTCCCACATTATTTAACATCTATTTCGACCACGTAGTTCGTGAAGCCTTCGATAGCTGTACCGGAGGAATTACAGATACAATGGGAGGCTGATCGATGCCCGGTGCGATCAAGGGTTGGCTCCCTATTGGTCAACCACGTTATGTATGCCGATAATCTGGTAATTGCAGCTCACTCAGAGGAGGAGTTGGAGACGCTGCTGCTGAACCTGGAGCGTGCCACTAAGAGGTGGGGCCTTGCCATCAGCCCCACCAAAACTAAGCACCTGCCTGGGTATTTTGTACCATCGGACACTCCACCCCACAACTCCCAATTGGTGATGGGGCAGTTGTGGAGAGAGTGGAGAGTTTCCATACCTGGGCAGTGTGCTCATGACCGGCTCCGGTTTGACTGCAGAGGTCTCACTCCGAATTAGTCGAGCGGCAATATATTTTCATCGGTTGCGTAACGCTGTGTGGAAGCTACCTGGTCTGTCGCTCCGCATGAAGCTTCGGGTCTTCTCGGCCGGTCATTCCCTCCCTTCTCTACGCTTGCGAAACGTGGACCCCCTAATGGAGCATCTTTGCCAGTTATAAACATTGAGGCTGGCCTGCCTACGATTCATGCTGGGTTTAACCAGGCTGGATCGTGTGAGGAGCTCACAAATCCTTGAAAGATCTGGACAAAGTCCCATCAGTGAGCTCCTCGTCAGGCAAGGCTGCGTTGGCTGGTCATGTAGCCCGCATGCCCAGCCACCGCATGCCTAAACAGCTTTTGTTCGGCCGGATCGAGGGGCTAAACGGGCGCGGCACGGGCTAGAGAAGAGATGGAGTGATGTGGTACAGGAGGACGTGGAGCTGAGTGGACTTGCCGATGACTGGTACCAGCGGTGTCAAGATCGCCTCTGTGGAGGAGGCTCGTGAAGGACGCTACTGGGCAGTTGGAGGCAGTCGCCCTCCAACAACAACGGAGGGCGGAGGAGCGACGCTCACAACAACGAGCGGAGCGCCGGGTGGCTAAAGCACAGCAAGTTGGCACAGTCATCGGCANTCAGTCCACCTGGGTCTGCCCGTGANCTCCTGCCAGCGGGCGTTCGACACTTCGTGGCCTCAAGGTGCACATGGCCTGGCACAAGCGTCGTGGTGACGTCACCGCCACATTGTGGCGAATGTTGTTTGTGCTGTNTGTAGGTGTGTGTGTGTATCAGTGTTGTNGNGTGTATTGTGNGTTTGTNTTNNNGTGTATNTGNACAAACAAACAAACAAGTGTGGTGTATGTGGTGGTGTNGTTATGAGTGTGTGTATGGTGAGTGTGTGTATTGTGTGTNGTGTCATAGTGTNGTGNGTATTTNTATCAGTNGTGTNNTGTAATGTNGTTTTGTGTATTGTNNTGTNTGTNNTGTATGTGTNGTNGTNGTGTGTATGANTGTGATGTGTNGTNTGAGTGTATNTGTNTGTNGTGTGAGTGTATTGTNGTATNGTNGTGTATNTGTGTNTNTNGTNGTGTGTGTATANTGTGAGTATNGTGTNGTGTATNTGTNATGTNNTGTNGGTGAGTNGTGTAGTGAGTGAGTGTGTATCATGTGTGATAGTGTNTAGTNTGATGTGATGTGATGTNGTGTATNGTAAGTGTGNGTGTNTGATGAGTAGTNGTGTGTGTGGTGTATGTGTNAGTGTAGTATGGTGTNGTGTATNGTGAGTTGTGTAGTTGAGTNGTGTAGTCATGTGAGATGTGCATNTTGAAGTGTNNTGTATGTNGTTATNGGTGTNGCTNAGTAGTNGTTAGTNAGTGTNGTGTATGTATGTGTNTGAGTGGTGTGTGTAGTAGTGTNTAGTGTAATGGTAGTGTGAGTGTANNTGTNTCATNGTNGNGTNNTGTTGAGTATNTGTNTGCTTTGTAGTATTAGTGTATNGTGAGTGTATATNTTGANTGAATGTGTGTGTATAGTGTANGAGTGNGNGTAGTCGAGTANTGTNGTGTTNGTGTGTATGTTNGTTGTGGAGTCGTAGTGTGAGTGGTGTGAGTGTAGTTGTGTCATNGTTAGCGTACGAACCCGGTGACCCTGGGAGTTTCGNTTCCCNCTCACGGNCAAACCACACANTGGCNATTANCTGAACCNGTCATACTGGGGTTGCCCNTACNACTCACTCAAANTGAGCCATCGCCACACACACTCTCACACACTCANCTCACACACTCACCCACCACACACCACCACCACACTCACTCANTCACCCACCACTCACTCAACCATCACCCACATCANTCANCCATACTCACCACACACANCCACCACCACCANTCACACCACCCACTCACCACACTATCACACACCCACTCACACACTCANCCACCCACTCACTCACCANCCACTCACAACCACCACCCACNCANTCACCCACCCACCACCACTCACACATCACACTCTCANCACCACCCACAGTCACCCAGTCCACCCACTCACCCANTCACTCACCCACACACTCANCCACCAACCACCTCACTCACCACCATCACNCACNCACCACTCCANNCACCACACTCACCCACACCACCACTCACTCACCCCTCACACACATCACCATCACTCACTCACCACTCACCACTCACACATCACACACTCACTCACNGTCTCAGCGCCCGGTTTTTGAAACGCACCGGAGATTTTTAAAATTTACCAAATAATAAAACANTCNCTCNAACCTCAGGGACGTGTTCTCACACTCCTCACTCATCCTCACCTCATCNCANCCACCTCCCNCACTCACCCCACACAGAGACCCACGACTCACCACACAGAGACCCATGACTCACCACCACACAGAGACCACAGACTCACNACCACACAGAGACCCAACACCCACACATAGAGACCCATNGACTCACTCACCACACAGACCCACAGACTCACTCACCACACAGAGACACAGACTNACCANCACACGACCATAGACTCACNNCACAGAGACCCATAGACTCACNACCACACAGAGACCCACAGACTCACACAGAGACCCATAGACGCACCACCACACAGAGACCATAGACTCACCACCACACAGAGACCCATAGACTCACCACCACACAGAGACTCACAGACTCACCACCACAGAGACCCACTCACNACCCACAGAGACCCATAGACTCACACAGACCCATAGACTCACCACACGAGGCCCNTCAGACTCACCACACAGAGACCCACAGACTCACNCACAGACCCATAGACTCACACAGACACCCACACANCCTGCTGAGGCACCAGCTTTGGTATCAGCACTTGCCCCTATAACCCTGCTAGAGACACCACTTTGTCTGTGAGCTTTGTCTCAGCACTTGCCCCTACAACCATGCTGAGCTACCTGGGGAGTGTTTATGGCACTTGCCCTACAGCCTGCTAGAGGACCTGGGGAGCTTTGTCTGTGNCTCAGCACTTGCCCCTACAGCCCTGCAGGAGGCTACAGCCCTGGGGAGTTTGTAGCTGTGCTCAGCACTTGCCCTACAGCCTGCAGGAGGCTACCTGGGGAGCTTTGCATCTGTTGTGTAACAGCACTTGCCCCTAGCCCTGCTAGAGTCCGCTTTGTCTGTGTAAGCACTGCCCTGCAGTCTGCTGAGGCTACTGGGGAGTTTGTCTGTGTCTCAGCACTTGCCCTACAGCTCTGCTAGAGTTAGCCTTGTCTGTGTCTCAGCACNTGCCCCTACAGCCCTGCTGAGGCTACTGGGGAGCTTTGTCTAGCGTCTCAGCACTTGCCCTACAGCCCTGCTAGAGGCTACCTGGGGAGCTTTGTCTGCACTTGCCCCACAGCCCTGCTAGGGGAGCTTTGACTGTGTCTCAGCACTTGCCCTACAGTGCTGGAGGCTACCTGGGGAGCTTTGTCTGTGTCTCAGCACTTGCCCTGCAGNCCTGCTAGAGGCTACCTGGGGAGCTTTGTAGCTGTGTCTCAGCACTTGCCCTACAGCCTGCTGGAGGCTACCTGGGGAGTTGCCTGTCTTTGTGTCTCAGCACTTGNCCCTACAGNCCTGCTAGAGGCTANCTGGGGAGCTTTGTCTGTGTCTCTGCACTTGCCCTACAGCCCTGCTAGAGGCTATGGGGAGCTTGTGTCTCAGCACTTGCCCCTACAGCCCTGCTAGAGGCTACCTGGGGAGCTTTGTAGCTGTGTACCCAGCACTTGCCCTGCAGCCCGCTGGAGGCTACCTGGGGAACTTTGTCTAGTGTCTCAGCACTTGCNCCTACAGCCTGCTGGAGGCTACCTGGGGAGCTTTGTCTGTGTCTNTGTAGTAACAGCACTTGCCCTACAGCCCTGCTAGAGTTTGCTGTGCTAGCTNTAGTCAACAGCACTTGCCCTACAGCCCTGCTAGAGGCTACCTGGGGAGCTTTGTCTTAGTGTNTCAGCACTTGCCCTGCAGCCCTGCTAGAGTTGGGGGAGCTTTGTCTGTGTCTCAGCACTTGCCCTACAGCCCTGCTAGAGGCTACCTGGGGAGCTTGTCTGTGTCTCAGCACTTGCCCTGCAGCCCTGCTAGAGGCTACCTGGGGAGCTTTGTCTGTGTCTCAGCACTTGCCCTGCAGCCCTGCTAGAGGCTACCTGGGGAGCTTTGTCTGTGTCTCAGCACTTGCCCTGCAGCCCTGCAGGAGCTACCTGGGGAGCTTTGTCTGTGTCTCAGCACTTGCCCCTGCAGCCTGCAGGAGGCTACCTGGGGAGCTTTGTCTGTGTCTCAGCACTTGCCCTGCAGCCCTGCTAGAGGCTACCGGGGGAGCTTTGTCTGTGTCTCAGCACTTGCCCTGCAGAGGCTACCTGGGGAGCTTTGTCTGTGTCTCAGCACTTGCCCTGCAGCCCTGCTGGAGGCTACCTGGGGAGCTTTGTGTCTCAGCACTTGCCCCTGCAGCCCTGCAGGAGGCTACCTGGGGAGCTTTGTGTCTCAGCACTTGCCCCTGCAGCCCTGCAGGAGGCTACTGGGGGAGCTTTGTCTGTGTCTCAGCACTTGCCCCTGCAGCCCTGCAGAGGCTACCTGGGGAGCTTTGTCTGTGTCTCAGCGCTTGCCCCTACAGCCCTGCTAGAGGCTACCTGGGGAGCTTTGTCTGTGTCTCAGCACTTGCCCCTACAGCCTGCTAGAGGCTACCTGGGGAGCTTTGCCNGTGCTCTCAGCACTTGCCCCTGCAGCCTGCTAGAGGCTACCTGGGGAGCTTTGCCTGTGCTCTCAGCACTTGCCCCTGCAGCCTGCTAGAGGCTACCTGGGGAGCTTTGCCTGTGTCTCAGCACTTGCCCCTACGCCCTGCTGAGGCTACCTGGGGAGCTTTGCTGTGTCTCAGCACTTGCCCTGCAGCCCTGCAGAGGCTACCTGGGGAGCTTTGTCTGTGTCTCAGCACTTGCCCCTGCAGCCCTGCTGAGGCTACCTGGGGAGCTTTGTCTGTGTCTCAGCACTTGCCCCTGCAGCCCTGCTAGAGGCTACCTGGGGAGCTTTGTCTGTGTCTCAGCACTTGCCCCTGCAGCCCTGCTAGAGGCTACCTGGGGGAGCTTTGTCTGTGTCTCAGCACTTGCCCCTGCAGCCCTGCTAGAGGCTACCTGGGGAGCTTTGTCTGTGTCTCAGCACTTGCCCCTGCAGCCCTGCTAGAGGCTACCTGGGGAGCTTTGTCTGTGTCTCAGCACTTGCCCCTACAGCCCTGCTGAGGCTACCTGGGGAGCTTTGCCTGTGTCTCAGCACTTGCCCCTGCAGCCCTGCTAGAGGCTACCTGGGGAGCTTTGTCTGTGTCTCAGCACTTGCCCCTGCAGCCCTGCTAGAGGCTACCTGGGGGAGCTTTGTCNGTGTCTCAGCACTTGCCCCTACAGCCCTGCTGGAGGCTACCTGGGGAGCTTTGCCTGTGTCTCAGCACTTGCCCCTGCAGCCCTGCTGGAGGCTACCTGGGGGAGCTTTGTCTGTGTGTAGCACTTGCCCCTACAGCCCTGCTGGAGGCTACCTGGGGGAGCTTTGTCTGTGTGTCAGCACTTGCCCCTACAGCCCTGCTAGAGGCTACCTGGGGAGCTTTGCCTGTGTCTCGGCACTTGCCCCTACAGCCCTGCTAGAGGCTACCTGGGGAGCTTTGTCTGTGTCTCAGCACTTGCCCTGCAGCCCTGCTGGAGGCTACCTGGGGAGCTTTGTCTGTGTGTCTCAGCACTTGCCCTGCAGCCCTGCTAGAGGCTACCTGGGGAGCTTTGTCTGTCTCTGCACTTGCCCCTGCAGCCCTGCTAGAGGCTACCAGGGGGAGCTTTGTCTGTGTCTCTGCACTTGCCCCTGCAGCCCTGCAGGAGGCTACCAGGGGGAGCTTTGTCTGTGTCTCTGCACTTGCCCCTGCAGCCCTGCAGGAGGCTACCTGGGGGAGCTTTGTCTGTGTCTGTGTGAAGGGCGCCTCATTCCCGTGAGTTCCACGAGTTCCTCGCTGAAGGTCACGTGGTCAACTTCCTTCCTGAGCAGCCCCCCCCCCCTCGTCCTCCTCACCTCCCCTCACTCTCCTCCTCCTCCTCCCCGTCCACCTCCTCCACCTCCTCCACCTCCTCCTCCCTCCACCTCCTCCACCTCCCTCCTCTCACTCTCCTCCTCCTCCATCACGTCCACCTCCTCCACCTCCCTCCCCTCTCCTCCCTCCCCTCCACCTCCTCCTCCCCCCCCCTCACTCTCCTCCTCCTTCACGTCCACCTCCTCCACCTCCCTCCCTCACTCTCCTCCTCCTCCATGTCCACTCCTCCACCTCCCTCCCCTCACTCTCCTCCTCCATCACGTCCACCTCCTCCACCTCCCTCCCCTTTCCTCCCTCTCCTCCTCCTCACCCCCCCTCACTCTCCTCCTCCTCTACGTCCACCTCCCTCCCCTCTCCTCCCTCCCCTCCACCTCCTCCTCCACCTCCTCCACCTCCTTCCCCTCCACCACCTCCACCTCCCTCCCCTATCCTCCCTCTCTCCCTCTCCTCCTCCTTCACGTCCACCTCCTCCACCTCCCTCCCCTTTCTCCCTCTCCTCCTCCTCACCCCCCTCACTCTCCTCCTCCTCTACGTCCACCTCCCTCCCTCTCCTCCCTCCCCTCCACCACCTCCTCCACCTCCCTCCCCTCTCCTCCCTCTCCTCCCTCCTCCTCCCCTCCCTCCCTCTCCTCCTCCTCCATCACGTCCTCCTCCACCTCCTCCACCTCCCTCCTCCCCTCCCTCACAGCGCGTGGATGTGAAGTGTTGATTTGTGTGTTTGCTGACTTTGTGTGTTTCATATCGAAATCGCCTCCAGTGCTGCTGCTGCTGGCGGCAATAGAAGTTGTTTACAAGTCAAAAGTCTCTTCCCCTCCCTCCCTCTCCTCCCTCTCCTCTCTCTCCTTCTAAGTTCTTTCGGTAAAGTCATCACGTAGAAGGGAGATAGTAAAATAAGAAAAATTATACGAAAAAAAAACTGAAGAAAATAGAAAAAACNCTAAAAACCGAAAAAACACTAAAAACAAAACTTAANGTACTAAAAACGAAATCACAAAAAAACACTAAAAACAGACGAAATAAATTGATTTAAAGCTTTCGTACTNCAGGGAAATATCTTTTCTTGTAAAATACGTAGAAGGGAAATAATAAAATAATAAAANTAAAATAATNAAATAATTCTCACGACGTTTCGGCCACAACGCAAGCAGCCGTCCTCAGGTGAAGAACACGTCTGTCGAAAGACAGCATCTGAATGAACACACCAAGCTTGGCAGCGTATATACTTAAATATATACTTAAATATACGCTGCCAAGCTTGGTGGTGTTCAGAAGAACAGGTCTGTCGGAAAGACAGCGTCTGAATGAGCACCACCAGCTTGGCAGCGTATATACTTAAATATACGCTGCCAAGCTTGGTGTGTTCAGAAGAACAGGTCTGTCGGAAAGACAGCGTCTGAATGAGCACCACCAGCTTGGCAGCGTATATACTTAAATATATACTTAAATATACGCTGCAAGCTTGGTGTGTTCAGAAGAACAGGTCTGTCGAAAGACAGCGTCTGAATGAGCACCACCAGCTTGGCAGCGTATATACTTAAATATACTTAAATATACGCTGCAAGCTTGGTGGTGTTCAGAAGAACAGGTCTGTCGGAAAGACAGCGTCTAATGAGCCCACCAAGCTTGGCAGCGTATATTTAAATATATACTTAAATATACGCTGCCAAGCTTGGTGGTGTTCAGAAGAACAGGTCTGTCGGAAAGAGAGCGTCTNAATGACCACCACCAGCTTGCAGCGTATATNCTTAAATATACGCTGCCACGTTTGGTGGTGTTCAGAAGAACAGGTCTGTCGGAAAGACAGCGTCTGAATGAGCACCACCAAGCTTGGCAGCGTATATTTAAATATAACTTAAATATACACTGCCAAGCTTGGTGGTGTTCAGAAGAACAGGTCTGTCGGAAAGACAGCGTCTGAATGAGCACCACCAAGCTTGGCAGCGTATATACTTAAATATATACTTAAATATACGCTGCCAAGCTGGTGGTGTTCAGAAGAACAGGTCTGTCGGAAAGACAGCGTCTGAATGAGCACCACCAAGCTTGGCAGCGTATATTTAAATATATACTTAAATATACGCTGCCAAGCTGGTGGTGTTCAGAAGAACAGGCTGTCGGAAAGACAGCGTCTGAATGAGCACCACCAAGCTTGGCAGCGTATATACTTAAATATATACTTAAATATGCGCTGCCAAGCTTGGTGGTGTTCAGAAGAACAGGTCTGTCGGAAAGACAGCGTCTGAATGAGCACCACCAAGCTTGGCAGCGTATATACTTAAATATACTTAAATATGCGCTGCCAAGCTTGGTGGTGTTCAGAAGAACAGGTCTGTCGGAAAGACAGAGTCTGAATGAGCACCACCAGGCTTGGCAGCGTATATTTAAGCTGGGTTGAGGGGGAAGAGCGCCTTGACAAAGGAATTTGCATATCAAGAGGAATTTAGCATATTTATGGAAATGCAGATATGGGATTAGTCACTACTTGTGGAATGCGTAGGAGGTGGGGGGGGGTCAAAGTCATATTATGCCCGTGCATTATGCAGGATTAGCAGCATCAAAGGGAGGGAGTAGGGTTAGCAGTAATAAAAGGAATTTTAATTGTAAGGAGCTGCAGCAGCTAACCACCATGTAAACAACTAAAATATAAACTA
>WFAB01002055.1:0-17500 GCA_018977245.1 Lethenteron camtschaticum
ACGTTCTGCAGATGTAGATGCCACTGGTTCTTCACGTTCTGCAGATGTAGATGCCACTGGTTCTTCACGTTCTACAGATGTAGATACCACTGGTTCTTCACGTTCTGCAGATGTAGATGCCACTGGTTCTTTATGTTCTGCAGATGTAGATGCCACTGGTTTTCTCGCTCCGCAGATGTAGATGCCACTGTTCTTCACGTTCTGCAGTGTAGATGCCACTGGTTCTTCACGTTCTGCAGATGTAGATGCCACTGGTTCTTCATGTCTGCAGATGTAGATGCCACTGGTTCTTCACGTTCTGCAGATGTAGATGCCACTGGTTCTTCACGTTCTACAGGTGTAGATGCCACTGGTTCTTCACGTTCTGCAGATGTAGATGCCACTGGTTCTTCTCGTTCTGCAGATGTAGATGCCACTGTTCTTCACGTTCTGCAGATGTAGATACCACTGTTCTTCACGTTCTACAGATGTAGATGCCACTGGTTCTTCACGTTCTGCAGCTGTAGATGCCACTAGTTCTTCACGTTCTGCAGATGTAGATGCCACTGGTTCTTCACGTTCTGCAGATGTAGATGCCACTGGTTCTTCACGTTCTGCAGATGTAGATGCCACTGGTTCTTCACGTTCTGCAGATGTAGATGCCACTGGTTCTTCACGTTCTGCAGATGTAGATGCCACTGGTTCTTCACGTTCTGCAGATGTAGATGCCACTCGTTCTTCACGTTCTCAGCTGTAGATGCCACTGGTTCTTCACGTTCTGCAGATGTAGATGCCACTGGTTCTTCACGTTCTGCAGATGTAGATGCCACTGGTTCTTCACGTTCTGCAGATGTAGATACCACTGGTTCTTCACGTTCTACATGTAGATGCCACTGGTTCTTATGTTCTGCAGGTGTAGATGCCACTGGTTTTTCTCGCTCGCAGATGTAGATGCCACTGGTTCTTCACGTTCTGCAGATGTAGATGCCACTGTTCTTCACGTTCTGCAGATGTAGATGCCACTGGTTCTTCACGTTCTGCAGATGTAGATGCCACTGGTTCTTCACGTTCTACAGATGTAGATACCACTGGTTCTTCACGTTCTACAGCTGTAGATGCCACTGGTTCTTTACGTTCTGCAGGTGTAGATGCCACTGGTTTTCTCGCTCCGCAGATGTAGATGCCACTGATTCTTCACGTTCTACAGATGTAGATACCACTGGTTCTTCACGTTCTGCAGATGTAGATGCCACTGGTTCTTCATGTTCTGCAGATGTAGATGCCACTGGTTCTTCACGTTCTGCAGATGTAGATGCCACAGGTTCTTCACGTTCTCAGGTGTAGATGCCACTGGTTCTTCACGTTCTGCAGATGTAGATGCCACTGGTTCTTCTCGCTCTGCAGATGTAGATGCCACTGATTCTTCACGTTCTGCAGATGTAGATGCCACTGATTCTTCACGTTCTGCAGATGTAGATACCACTGGTTCTTCACGTTCTGCAGATGTAGATGCCACTAGTTCTTCACGTTCTGCAGATGTAGATGCCACTGGTTCTTCACGTTCTACAGATGTAGATGCCACTGGTTCTTCACTTCTGCAGATGTAGATGCCACTGGTTCTTCACGTTCTGCAGATGTAGATGCCACTGGTTCTTCACGCTCTGCAGATGTAGATGCCACTGGTTCTTCACGTTCTGCAGATGTAGATGCCACTGGTTCTTCACGTTCTGCAGATGTAGATGCCACTGGTTCTTCACGTTCTGCAGATGTAGATGCCACTGGTTCTTCACGTTCTGCAGATGTAGATGCCACTGTTCTTCACGTTCTGCAGATGTAGATGCCACTGGTTCTTCACGTTCTGCAGTGTAGATGCCACTGGTTCTTCACGTTCTGCAGATGTAGATGCCACTGGTTCTTCTCGCTCTGCAGATGTAGATGCCACTGGTTCTTCACGTTCTGCAGATGTAGATGCCACTGGTTCTTCACGTTCTGCAGATGTAGATGCCACTGGTTCTTCACGTTCTACAGATGTAGATGCCACTGGTTCTTACGTTCTGCAGATGTAGATGCCACTGTTCTTCACGTTCTACAGATGTAGATGCCACTGGTTCTTGCTGTTCTGCAGATGTAGATGCCACTGTTCTTCACGTTCTACAGATGTAGATGCCACTGGTTCTTCTCGTTCTGCAGATGTAGATGCCACTGATTCTTCACGTTCTGCAGATGTAGATGCCACTGGTTCTTCACGTTCTGCAGATGTAGATGCCACTGGTTCTTCACGTTCTGCAGATGTAGATGCCACTGGTTCTTCACGTTCTGCAGATGTAGATGCCACTGGTTCTTCACGTTCTGCAGATGTAGATGCCACTGGTTCTTCACGTTCTGCAGATGTAGATGCCACTGGTTCTTCACGTTCTGCAGATGTAGATGCCACTGGTTCTTCACGTTCTGCAGATGTAGATGCCACTGGTTCTTCACGTTCTGCAGATGTAGATGCCACTGGTTCTTCACGTTCTGCAGATGTAGATGCCACGTTTTTCGTGCAGATGTAGATACCACTGTTCTTCACGTTCTGCAGATGTAGATGCCACTGGTTCTTCACGTTCTGCAGATGTAGATGCCACTGGTTCTTCACGTTCTACAGATGTAGATACCACTGGTTCTTCACGTTCTACAGCTGTAGATGCCACTGGTTCTTTATGTTCTGCAGGTGTAGATGCCACTGGTTTCTCGTTCGCAGATGTAGATGCCACTGTTCTTCACGTTCTACAGATGTAGATACCACTGGTTCTTCACGTTCTGCAGATGTAGATGCCACTGGTTCTTCATGTTCTGCAGATGTAGATGCCACTGGTTCTTCACGTTCTGCAGATGTAGATGCCACTGGTTCTTCACGTAGTGTAGATGCCACTGGTTCTTCACGTTCTGTAGATGTAGATGCCACTGGTTCTTCTCGCTCTGCAGATGTAGATGCCACTGATTCTTCACGTTCTGCAGATGTAGATGCCACTGATTCTTCACGTTCTGCAGATGTAGATACCACTGGTTCTTCACGTTCTGCAGATGTAGATACCACTAGTTCTTCACGTTCTGCAGATGTAGATGCCACTGGTTCTTCACGTTCTACAGATGTAGATGCCACTGGTTCTTCACGTTCTGCAGGTGTAGATGCCACTGGTTCTTCACGTTCTGCAGTGTAGATGCCACTGGTTCTTCACGNTCTGCAGATGTAGATGCCACTGGTTCTTCACGTTCTGCAGGTGTAGATGCCACTGGTTCTTCACGTTCTGCAGTGTAGATGCCACTGGTTTTCACGTTCTGCAGATGTAGATACCACTGGTTCTTCACGTTCTGCAGATGTAGATGCCACTGGTTCTTCACGTTCTGCAGATGTAGATGCCACTGGTTCTTCACGTTCTACAGATGTAGATGCCACTGGTTCTTCACGTTCTGCAGTGTAGATGCCACTGGTTCTTCACGTTCTGCAGGTGTAGATGCCACTGGTTTTCACGCTCGCAGATGTAGATGCCACTGGTTCTTCACGTTCTGCAGATGTAGATACCACTGATTCTTCACGTTCTGCAGATGTAGATGCCACTGGTTCTTCACGTTCTGCAGATGTAGATGCCACTGGTTCTTCACGTTCTACAGATGTAGATACCACTGGTTCTTCACGTTCTACAGCTGTAGATGCCACTGGTTCTTATGTTCTGCAGGTGTAGATGCCACTGGTTTTCTCGCTCCGCAGATGTAGATGCCACTGATTCTTCACGTTCTACAGATGTAGATACCACTGGTTCTTCACGTTCTGCAGATGTAGATGCCACTGGTTCTTCATGTTCTGCAGATGTAGATGCCACTGGTTCTTCACGTTCTGCAGATGTAGATGCCACCGGTTCTTCACGTTCTACAGGTGTAGATGCCACTGGTTCTTTACGTTCTGAGATGTAGATGCCACTGGTTCTTCTCGCTCTGCAGATGTAGATGCCACTGTTCTTCACTTCTGCAGATGTAGATGCCACTGATTCTTCACGTTCTGCAGATGTAGATCCACTGGTTCTTCACGTTCTGCAGATGTAGATACCACTAATTCTTCACGTTCTGCAGATGTAGATGCCACAGGTTCTTCACGTTCTGCAGATGTAGATGCCACTGTTCTTCACGTTCTGTAGATGTAGATGCCACTGGTTCTTCACGTTCTGCAGGTGTAGATGCCACTGGTTCTTCGCGTTCTGCAGGTGTAGATGCCACTGGTTCTTCACGTTCTGCAGGTGTAGATGCCACTGGTTCTTCACGTTCTGCAGATGTAGATACCACTGATTCTTCACGTTCTGCAGATGTGGATGCCACTGGTTCTTCACGTTCTGCAGATGTAGATGCCACTGGTTCTTCACGTGTAGATGTAGATGCCACTGGTTCTTCACGTTCTGCAGGTGTAGATGCCACTGGTTCTTCACGTCTGCAGTGTAGATGCCACTGGTTCTTCACGTTCTGCAGTGTAGATGCCACTGGTTTTTCACGTTCTGCAGATGTAGATACCACTGGTTCTTCACGTTCTGCAGATGTAGATGCCACTGGTTCTTCACGTTCTGCAGATGTAGATGCCACTGGTTCTTCACGTTCTACAGATGTAGATACCACTGGTTCTTCACGTTCTACAGCTGTAGATGCCACTGGTTCTTTATGTTCTGCAGGTGTAGATGCCACTGGTTTTCTCGCTCGCAGATGTAGATACCACTGATTCTTCACGTTCTGCAGATGTAGATGCCACTGGTTCTTCACGTTCTGCAGATGTAGATGCCACTGGTTCTTCACGTTCTACAGATGTAGATACCACTGGTTCTTCACGTTCTACAGCTGTAGATGCCACTGGTTCTTTATGTTCTGCAGGTGTAGATGCCACTGGTTTTCTCGCTCCGCAGATGTAGATACCACTGATTCTTCACGTTCTACAGATGTAGATACCACTGGTTCTTCACGTTCTGCAGATGTAGATGCCACTGGTTCTTCATGTTCTGGAGATGTAGATGCCACTGGTTCTTCACGTTCTGCAGATGTAGATGCCACAGGTTCTTCACGTTCTACAGTGTAGATGCCACTGGTTCTTCACGTTCTGTAGATGTAGATGCCACTGGTTCTTCTCGCTCTGCAGATGTAGATGCCACTGTTCTTCACGTTCTGCAGATGTAGATGCCACTGATTCTTCACGTTCTGCAGATGTAGATACCACTGGTTCTTCACGTTCTGCAGATGTAGATACCACTGTTCTTCACGTTCTGCAGATGTAGATGCCACTGGTTCTTCACGTTCTACAGATGTAGATGCCACTGGTTCTTCACATTCTGCAGTGTAGATGCCACTGGTTCTTCACGTTCTGCAGTGTAGATGCCACTGGTTCTTCACGCTCTGCAGATGTAGATGCCACTGGTTCTTCACGTTCTGCAGGTGTAGATGCCACTGGTTCTTCACGTTCTGCAGGTGTAGATGCCACTGGTTTTCACGTTCTGCAGATGTAGATACCACTGGTTCTTCACGTTCTGCAGATGTAGATCACTGGTTCTTCACGTTCTGCAGATGTAGATGCCACTGGTTCTTCACGTTCTACAGATGTAGATACCACTGGTTCTTCACGTTCTACAGCTGTAGATGCCACTGGTTCTTTATGTTCTGCAGGTGTAGATGCCACTGGTTTTCTCGCTCGCAGATGTAGATGCCACTGGTTCTTCACGTTCTGCAGATGTAGATACCACTGATTCTTCACGTTCTGCAGATGTAGATGCCACTGGTTCTTCACGTTCTGCAGATGTAGATGCCACTGGTTCTTCACGTTCTACAGATGTAGATACCACTGGTTCTTCACGTTCTCCAGTGTAGATGCCACTGGTTCTTTATGTTCTGCAGGTGTAGATGCCACTGGTTTTCTCGCTCCGCAGATGTAGATGCCACTGTTCTTCACGTTCTACAGATGTAGATACCACTGGTTCTTCACGTTCTGCAGATGTAGATGCCACTGGTTCTTCATGTTCTGCAGATGTAGATGCCACTGGTTCTTCACGTTCTGCAGATGTAGATGCCACAGGTTCTTCACGTTCTACAGTGTAGATGCCACTGGTTCTTCACGTTCTGTAGATGTAGATGCCACTGGTTCTTCTCGCTCTGCAGATGTAGATGCCACTGATTCTTCACGTTCTGCAGATGTAGATGCCACTGTTCTTCACGTTCTGCAGATGTAGATACCACTGGTTCTTCACGTTCTGCAGATGTAGATACCACTAGTTCTTCATGTTCTGCAGATGTAGATGCCACTGGTTCTTCACGTTCTACAGATGTAGATGCCACTGGTTCTTCACATTCTGCAGGTGTAGATGCCACTGGTTCTTCACGTTCTGCAGTGTAGATGCCACTGGTTCTTCACGCTCTGCAGATGTAGATGCCATTGGTTCTTCACGTTCTGCAGATGTAGATGCCACTGGTTCTTCACGCTCTGCAGATGTAGATGCCACTGGTTCTTCACGTTCTGTAGATGTAGATGCCACTGGTTCTTCACGTTCTGCAGATGTAGATGCCACTGATTCTTCACGTTCTGCAGATGTAGATGCCACGGGTTCTTCATGTTCTGCAGGTGTAGATGCCACTGGTTCTTCACGTTCTGCAGATGTAGATGCCACTGGTTCTTCTCGCTCTGCAGATGTAGATGCCACTGTTCTTCACGTTCTACAGATGTAGATGCCACTGGTTCTTCTCGCTCTGCAGATGTAGATCCACTGGTTCTTCACGTTCTACAGCTGTAGTTGCCACGGTTCTTTATGTTCTGCAGATGTAGATGCCACTGATTCTTCACGTTCTACAGATGTAGATGCCACTGGTTCTTCTGGCTCTGCAGATGTAGATGCCACTGATTCTTCACGTTCTACAGATGTAGATGCCACTGGTTTTTCTCGCTCCGCAGATGTAGATGCCACTGTTCTTCACGTTCTACAGATGTAGATGCCACTGGTTCTTCACGTTCTGCAGATGTAGATGCCACTGGTTCTTCACGTTCTACAGATGTAGATACCACTGGTTCTTCACGTTCTACAGCTGTAGATGCCACTGGTTCTTTATGTTCTGCAGTGTAGATGCCACTGGTTTTTCTCGCTCCGCAGATGTAGATGCCACTGATTCTTCACGTTCTACAGATGTAGATACCACTGGTTCTTCACGTTCTGCAGATGTAGATGCCACTGGTTCTTCATGTTCTGCAGATGTAGATGCCACTGGTTCTTCACGTTCTGCAGATGTAGATGCCACAGGTTCTTCACGTTCTACAGTGTAGATGCCACTGGTTCTTCACGTTCTGTAGATGTAGATGCCACTGGTTCTTCTCGCTCTGCAGATGTAGATGCCACTGATTCTTCACGTTCTGCAGATGTAGATGCCACTGATTCTTCACGTTCTGCAGATGTAGATACCACTGGTTCTTCACGTTCTGCAGATGTAGATACCACTAGTTCTTCACGTTCTGCAGATGTAGATGCCACTGGTTCTTCACGTTCTACAGATGTAGATGCCACTGGTTCTTCACATTCTGCAGTGTAGATGCCACTGGTTCTTCACGTTCTGCAGTGTAGATGCCACTGGTTCTTCACGCTCTGCAGATGTAGATGCCACTGGTTCTTCACGTTCTGCAGATGTAGATGCCACTGGTTCTTCACGCTCTGCAGATGTAGATGCCACTGGTTCTTCACGTTCTGTAGATGTAGATGCCACTGGTTCTTCACGTTCTGCAGATGTAGATGCCACTGATTCTTCACGTTCTGCAGATGTAGATGCCACGGTTCTTCATGTTCTGCAGGTGTAGATGCCACTGGTTCTTCACGTTCTGCAGATGTAGATGCCACTGGTTCTTCTCACTCTGCAGATGTAGATGCCACTGATTCTTCACGTTCTACAGATGTAGATGCCACTGGTTCTTCTCGCTCTGCAGATGTAGATCCACTGGTTCTTCACGTTCTACAGCTGTAGATGCCACTGGTTCTTTATGTTCTGCAGATGTAGATGCCACTGTTCTTCACGTTCTCAGATGTAGATGCCACTGGTTCTTCTAGTGTAGATGCCACTGTTCTTCACGTTCTACAGATGTAGATGCCACTGGTTTTCTCGCTCGCAGATGTAGATGCCACTGATTCTTCACGTTCTACAGATGTAGATACCACTGGTTCTTCACGTTCTGCAGATGTAGATGCCACTGGTTCTTCATGTTCTGCAGATGTAGATGCCACTGGTTCTTCACGTTCTGCAGATGTAGATGCCACTGGTTCTTCACGTTCTGCAGATGTAGATGCCACTGGTTCTTCACGTTTGCAGATGTAGATGCCACTGGTTCTTCTCGCTCTGCAGATGTAGATGCCACTGGTTCTTCGCGTTCTGCAGATGTAGATGCCACTGGTTCTTCACGTTCTGTAGATGTAGATGCCACTGGTTCTTCACGTTCTGCAGATGTAGATACCACTGTTCTTCACGTTCTGCAGATGTAGATGCCACTGGTTCTTCACGTTCTGCAGATGTAGATGCCACTGGTTCTTCACGTTCTACAGATGTAGATACCACTGGTTCTTCACGTTCTACAGCTGTAGATGCCACTGGTTCTTTATGTTCTGCAGTGTAGATGCCACTGGTTTTCTCGCTCGCAGATGTAGATGCCACTGATTCTTCACGTTCTACAGATGTAGATACCACTGGTTCTTCACGTTCTGCAGATGTAGATGCCACTGGTTCTTCATGTTCTGCAGATGTAGATGCCACTGGTTCTTCACGTTCTGCAGATGTAGATGCCACAGGTTCTTCACGTTCTACAGTGTAGATGCCACTGGTTCTTCACGTTCTGTAGATGTAGATGCCACTGGTTCTTCTCGCTCTGCAGATGTAGATGCCACTGATTCTTCACGTTCTGCAGATGTAGATGCCACTGTTCTTCACGTTCTGCAGATGTAGATACCACTGGTTCTTCACGTTCTGCAGATGTAGATACCACTAGTTCTTCACGTTCTGCAGATGTAGATGCCACTGGTTCTTCACGTTCTACAGATGTAGATGCCACTGGTTCTTCACATTCTGCAGTGTAGATGCCACTGGTTCTTCACGTTCTGCAGTGTAGATGCCACTGGTTCTTCACGCTCTGCAGATGTAGATGCCACTGGTTCTTCACGTTCTGCAGGTGTAGATGCCACTGGTTCTTCACGTTCTGCAGGTGTAGATGCCACTGGTTTTCACGTTCTGCAGATGTAGATACCACTGGTTCTTCACGTTCTGCAGATGTAGATGCCACTGGTTCTTCACGTTCTGCAGATGTAGATGCCACTGGTTCTTCACGTTCTACAGATGTAGATACCACTGGTTCTTCACGTTCTACAGCTGTAGATGCCACTGGTTCTTATGTTCTGCAGTGTAGATGCCACTGGTTTTACGCTCGCAGATGTAGATGCCACTGGTTCTTCACGTTCTGCAGATGTAGATACCACTGATTCTTCACGTTCTGCAGATGTAGATGCCACTGGTTCTTCACGTTCTGCAGATGTAGATGCCACTGGTTCTTCACGTTCTACAGATGTAGATACCACTGGTTCTTCACGTTCTACAGCTGTAGATGCCACTGGTTCTTTATGTTCTGCAGTGTAGATGCCACTGGTTTTCTCGCTGCAGATGTAGATGCCACTGGTTCTTCACGTTCTACAGATGTAGATACCACTGGTTCTTCACGTTCTACAGTGTAGATGCCACTGGTTCTTTATGTTCTGCAGGTGTAGATGCCACTGGTTTTTATCGCTCGCAGATGTAGATGCCACTGGTTCTTCACGTTCTGCAGATGTAGATACCACTGATTCTTCACGTTCTGCAGATGTAGATGCCACTGGTTCTTCACGTTCTGCAGATGTAGATGCCACTGGTTCTTCACGTTCTACAGATGTAGATACCACTGGTTCTTCACGTTCTACAGTGTAGATGCCACTGGTTCTTTATGTTCTGCAGGTGTAGATGCCACTGGTTTTCTCGCTCGCAGATGTAGATGCCACTGTTCTTCACGTTCTACAGATGTAGATACCACTGGTTCTTCACGTTCTGCAGATGTAGATGCCACTGGTTCTTCATGTTCTGCAGATGTAGATGCCACTGGTTCTTCACGTTCTGCAGATGTAGATGCCACAGGTTCTTCACGTTCTACAGTGTAGATGCCACTGGTTCTTCACGTTCTGTAGATGTAGATGCCACTGGTTCTTCTCGCTCTGCAGATGTAGATGCCACTGATTCTTCACGTTCTGCAGATGTAGATGCCACTGATTCTTCACGTTCTGCAGATGTAGATACCACTGGTTCTTCACGTTCTGCAGATGTAGATACCACTAGTTCTTCACGTTCTGCAGATGTAGATGCCACTGTTCTTCACGTTCTACAGATGTAGATGCCACTGGTTCTTCACTTCTGCAGTGTAGATGCCACTGGTTCTTCACGTTCTGCAGTGTAGATGCCACTGGTTCTTCACGCTCTGCAGATGTAGATGCCACTGGTTCTTCACGTTCTGCAGATGTAGATGCCACTGGTTCTTCACGCTCTGCAGATGTAGATGCCACTGGTTCTTCACGTTCTGTAGATGTAGATGCCACTGGTTCTTCACGTTCTGCAGATGTAGATGCCACTGATTCTTCACGTCTGCAGATGTAGATGCCACTGGTTCTTCATGTTCTGCAGTGTAGATGCCACTGGTTCTTCACGTTCTGCAGATGTAGATGCCACTGGTTCTTCTCGCTCTGCAGATGTAGATGCCACTGTTCTTCACGTTCTACAGATGTAGATGCCACTGGTTCTTCTCGTCTGCAGATGTAGATGCCACTGGTTCTTCACGTTCTACAGCTGTAGTTGCCACTGGTTCTTATGTTCTGCAGATGTAGATGCCACTGTTCTTCACGTTCTACAGATGTAGATGCCACTGGTTCTTCGCTCTGCAGATGTAGATGCCACTGATTCTTCACGTTCTACAGATGTAGATGCCACTGGTTTTCTCGCTCGCAGATGTAGATGCCACTGTTCTTCACGTTCTACAGATGTAGATACCACTGGTTCTTCACGTTCTGCAGATGTAGATGCCACTGGTTCTTCATGTTCTGCAGATGTAGATGCCACTGGTTCTTCACGTTCTGCAGATGTAGATGCCACTGGTTCTTCACGTTCTGCAGATGTAGATGCCACTGGTTCTTCACGTTCTGCAGTGTAGATGCCACTGGTTCTTCACGTTCTGTAGATGTAGATGCCACTGGTTCTTCTCGTCTGCAGATGTAGATGCCACTGTTCTTCACGTTCTGCAGATGTAGATGCCACTGTTCTTCACGTTCTGCAGATGTAGATACCACTGGTTCTTCACGTTCTGCAGATGTAGATACCACTGTTCTTCACGTTCTGCAGATGTAGATGCCACTGGTTCTTCACGTTCTACAGATGTAGATGCCACTGGTTCTTCACATTCTGCAGTGTAGATGCCACTGGTTCTTCACGTTCTGCAGTGTAGATGCCACTGGTTCTTCACGCTCTGCAGATGTAGATGCCACTGGTTCTTCACGTTCTGCAGGTGTAGATGCCACTGGTTCTTCACGTTCTGCAGTGTAGATGCCACTGGTTTTCACGTTCTGCAGATGTAGATACCACTGGTTCTTCACGTTCTGCAGATGTAGATGCCACTGGTTCTTCACGTTCTGCAGATGTAGATGCCACTGGTTCTTCACGTTCTACAGATGTAGATACCACTGGTTCTTCACGTTCTACAGCTGTAGATGCCACTGGTTCTTTATGTTCTGCAGGTGTAGATGCCACTGGTTTTCTCGTGCAGATGTAGATGCCACTGGTTCTTCACGTTCTGCAGATGTAGATACCACTGATTCTTCACGTTCTGCAGATGTAGATGCCACTGGTTCTTCACGTTCTGCAGATGTAGATGCCACTGTTCTTCACGTTCTACAGATGTAGATACCACTGGTTCTTCACGTTCTACAGCTGTAGATGCCACTGGTTCTTTATGTTCTGCAGTGTAGATGCCACTGGTTTTCTCGCTCCGCAGATGTAGATGCCACTGATTCTTCACGTTCTACAGATGTAGATACCACTGGTTCTTCACGTTCTGCAGATGTAGATGCCACTGGTTCTTCATGTTCTGCAGATGTAGATGCCACTGGTTCTTCACGTTCTGCAGATGTAGATGCCACAGGTTCTTCACGTTCTACAGTGTAGATGCCACTGGTTCTTCACGTTCTGTAGATGTAGATGCCACTGGTTCTTCTCGCTCTGCAGATGTAGATGCCACTGATTCTTCACGTTCTGCAGATGTAGATGCCACTGATTCTTCACGTTCTGCAGATGTAGATACCACTGGTTCTTCACGTTCTGCAGATGTAGATACCACTGTTCTTCACGTTCTGCAGATGTAGATGCCACTGGTTCTTCACGTTCTACAGATGTAGATGCCACTGGTTCTTCACATTCTGCAGTGTAGATGCCACTGGTTCTTCACGTTCTGCAGGTGTAGATGCCACTGGTTCTTCACGCTCTGCAGATGTAGATGCCACTGGTTCTTCACGTTCTGCAGTGTAGATGCCACTGGTTCTTCACGTCTGCAGATGTAGATGCCACTGGTTTTCACGCTGCAGTGTAGATGCCACTGGTTTTCACGTTCTGCAGATGTAGATACCACTGTTCTTCACGTTCTGCAGATGTAGATGCCACTGGTTCTTCACGTTCTGCAGATGTAGATGCCACTGGTTCTTCACGTTCTACAGATGTAGATACCACTGGTTCTTCACGTTCTACAGTGTAGATGCCACTGGTTCTTTATGTTCTGCAGGTGTAGATGCCACTGGTTTCGTCGCAGATGTAGATGCCACTGGTTCTTCACGTTCTGCAGATGTAGATACCACTGTTCTTCACGTTCTGCAGATGTAGATGCCACTGTTCTTCACGTTCTGCAGATGTAGATGCCACTGGTTCTTCACGTTCTACAGATGTAGATACCACTGTTCTTCACGTTCTACAGCTGTAGATGCCACTGGTTTTATGTTCTGCAGTGTAGATGCCACTGGTTTTCTCGCTGCAGATGTAGATGCCACTGGTTCTTCACGTTCTACAGATGTAGATACCACTGGTTCTTCACGTTCTACAGCTGTAGATGCCACTGGTTCTTATGTTCTGCAGGTGTAGATGCCACTGGTTTTACGCTGCAGATGTAGATGCCACTGGTTCTTCACGTTCTGCAGATGTAGATACCACTGTTCTTCACGTTCTGCAGATGTAGATGCCACTGGTTCTTCACGTTCTGCAGATGTAGATGCCACTGGTTCTTCACGTTCTACAGATGTAGATACCACTGGTTCTTCACGTTCTACAGCTGTAGATGCCACTGGTTCTTTATGTTCTGCAGTGTAGATGCCACTGGTTTTCTCGTCGCAGATGTAGATGCCACTGATTCTTCACGTTCTACAGATGTAGATACCACTGGTTCTTCACGTGCAGATGTAGATGCCACTGGTTCTTCATGTTCTGCAGATGTAGATGCCACTGGTTCTTCACGTTCTGCAGATGTAGATGCCACAGGTTCTTCACGTTCTACAGTGTAGATGCCACTGGTTCTTCACGTTCTGTAGATGTAGATGCCACTGGTTCTTCTCGCTCTGCAGATGTAGATGCCACTGTTCTTCACGTTCTGCAGATGTAGATGCCACTGTTCTTCACGTTCTGCAGATGTAGATACCACTGGTTCTTCACGTTCTGCAGATGTAGATACCACTGTTCTTCACGTCTGCAGATGTAGATGCCACTGGTTTTCACGTTCTACAGATGTAGATGCCACTGGTTCTTCACTTCTGCAGTGTAGATGCCACTGGTTCTTCACGTTCTGCAGTGTAGATGCCACTGGTTCTTCACGCTCTGCAGATGTAGATGCCACTGTTTTCACGTTCTGCAGATGTAGATGCCACTGTTCTTCACGTCGCAGATGTAGATGCCACTGTTCTTCACGTTCTGTAGATGTAGATGCCACTGGTTCTTCACGTTCTGCAGATGTAGATGCCACTGTTCTTCACGTTCTGCAGATGTAGATGCCACTGGTTCTTCATGTTCTGCAGTGTAGATGCCACTGGTTCTTCACGTTCTGCAGATGTAGATGCCACTGGTTCTTCTCGTCTGCAGATGTAGATGCCACTGTTCTTCACGTTCTACAGATGTAGATGCCACTGGTTCTTCTCGTCTGCAGATGTAGATGCCACTGTTCTTCACGTTCTACAGCTGTAGTTGCCACTGTTCTTTATGTTCTGCAGATGTAGATGCCACTGTTCTTCACGTTCTACAGATGTAGATGCCACTGTTCTTCGCTCTGCAGATGTAGATGCCACTGTTCTTCACGTTCTACAGATGTAGATGCCACTGTTTTCTCGCTCGCAGATGTAGATGCCACTGATTCTTCACGTTCTACAGATGTAGATACCACTGGTTCTTCACGTCTGCAGATGTAGATGCCACTGGTTCTTCATGTTCTGCAGATGTAGATGCCACTGGTTCTTCACGTTCTGCAGATGTAGATGCCACTGGTTTTCACGTTCTGCAGATGTAGATGCCACTGGTTCTTCACGTTCTGCAGTGTAGATGCCACTGGTTCTTCACGTTCTGTAGATGTAGATGCCACTGGTTCTTCTCGTCTGCAGATGTAGATGCCACTGTTCTTCACGTTCTGCAGATGTAGATGCCACTGTTCTTCACGTTCTGCAGATGTAGATACCACTGGTTTTCACGCTGCAGATGTAGATACCACTGTTCTTCACGTTCTGCAGATGTAGATGCCACTGTTCTTCACGTTCTACAGATGTAGATGCCACTGGTTCTTCACATTCTGCAGTGTAGATGCCACTGGTTCTTCACGTTCTGCAGTGTAGATGCCACTGGTTCTTCACGTCTGCAGATGTAGATGCCACTGGTTCTTCACGTTCTGCAGTGTAGATGCCACTGGTTTTCACGTTCTGCAGGTGTAGATGCCACTGGTTTTCACGTTCTGCAGATGTAGATACCACTGGTTCTTCACGTTCTGCAGATGTAGATGCCACTGGTTTTCACGTTCTGCAGATGTAGATGCCACTGGTTTTCACGTTCTACAGATGTAGATACCACTGTTCTTCACGTTCTACAGCTGTAGATGCCACTGGTTCTTATGTTCTGCAGTGTAGATGCCACTGGTTTTCTCGTGCAGATGTAGATGCCACTGTTCTTCACGTTCTGCAGATGTAGATACCACTGATTCTTCACGTTCTGCAGTGTAGATGCCACTGGTTTTCACGTTCGCAGATGTAGATGCCACTGGTTCTTCACGTTCTACAGATGTAGATACCACTGGTTCTTCACGTTCTACAGCTGTAGATGCCACTGGTTCTTATGTTCTGCAGGTGTAGATGCCACTGGTTTTCTCGCTCGCAGATGTAGATGCCACTGTTCTTCACGTCTACAGTGTAGATACCACTGGTTCTTCACGTTCTGCAGATGTAGATGCCACTGGTTTTCATGCTGCAGATGTAGATGCCACTGTTCTTCACGTTCTGCAGATGTAGATGCCACGGTTCTTCACGTTCTACAGTGTAGATGCCACTGGTTCTTCACGTTCTGTAGATGTAGATGCCACTGGTTCTTCTCGTCTGCAGATGTAGATGCCACTGTTCTTCACGTTCTGCAGATGTAGATGCCACTGATTCTTCACGTTCTGCAGATGTAGATACCACTGGTTCTTCACGTTCTGCAGATGTAGATACCACTGTTCTTCACGTTCTGCAGATGTAGATGCCACTGGTTCTTCACGTTCTACAGATGTAGATGCCACTGGTTCTTCACATTCTGCAGTGTAGATGCCACTGGTTCTTCACGTTCTGCAGGTGTAGATGCCACTGGTTCTTCACGTCTGCAGATGTAGATGCCACTGGTTCTTCACGTTCTGCAGATGTAGATGCCACTGGTTCTTCACGTCTGCAGATGTAGATGCCACTGGTTCTTCACGTTCTGTAGATGTAGATGCCAATGGTTCTTCACGTTCTGCAGATGTAGATGCCACTGTTCTTCACGTTCTGCAGATGTAGATGCCACTGGTTCTTCATGTTCTGCAGTGTAGATGCCACTGGTTCTTCACGTTCTGCAGATGTAGATGCCACTGGTTCTTCTCGTCTGCAGATGTAGATGCCACTGATTCTTCACGTTCTACAGATGTAGATGCCACTGGTTCTTCTCGTCTGCAGATGTAGATGCCACTGGTTCTTCACGTTCTACAGCTGTAGTTGCCACTGGTTCTTGTCTGCAGATGTAGATGCCACTGATTCTTCACGTTCTACAGATGTAGATGCCACTGGTTTTCTTCTGCAGATGTAGATGCCACTGATTCTTCACGTTCTACAGATGTAGATGCCACTGGTTTTCTGCTCGCAGATGTAGATGCCACTGATTCTTCACGTTCTACAGATGTAGATACCACTGGTTCTTCACGTTCTGCAGATGTAGATGCCACTGGTTCTTCATGTTCTGCAGATGTAGATGCCACTGGTTCTTCACGTCTGCAGATGTAGATGCCACTGGTTCTTCACGTTCTGCAGATGTAGATGCCACTGGTTCTTCACGTTCTGCAGATGTAGATGCCACTGGTTCTTCTCGTCTGTAGATGTAGATGCCACTGGTTCTTCGCGTTCTGCAGATGTAGATGCACTGTTCTTCACGTTCTGTAGATGTAGATGCCACTGGTTCTTCACGTTCTGCAGATGTAGATACCACTGGTTCTTCACGTTCTGCAGATGTAGATACCACTGTTCTTCACGTTCTGCAGATGTAGATGCCACTGGTTCTTCACGTTCTACAGATGTAGATGCCACTGGTTCTTCACATTCTGCAGGTGTAGATGCCACTGGTTTTCACGTTCTGCAGGTGTAGATGCCACTGGTTTTCACGTCTGCAGATGTAGATGCCACTGGTTCTTCACGTTCTGCAGGTGTAGATGCCACTGGTTCTTCACGTTCTGCAGGTGTAGATGCCACTGGTTTTCACGTTCTGCAGATGTAGATACCACTGGTTCTTCACGTTCTGCAATGTAGATGCCACTGGTTTTCACGTTCTGCAGATGTAGATGCCACTGGTTCTTCACGTTCTACAGATGTAGATACCACTGGTTCTTCACGTTCTACAGCTGTAGATGCCACTGGTTCTTTATGTTCTGCAGGTGTAGATGCCACTGGTTTTCTCGCTCCGCAGATGTAGATGCCACTGGTTCTTCACGTTCTGCAGATGTAGATACCACTGATTCTTCACGTTCTGCAGATGTAGATGCCACTGGTTCTTCACGTTCTGCAGATGTAGATGCCACTGTTCTTCACGTTCTACAGATGTAGATACCACTGGTTCTTCACGTTCTACAGCTGTAGATGCCACTGGTTCTTTATGTTCTGCAGGTGTAGATGCCACTGGTTTTCTCGCTCCGCAGATGTAG
>WFAB01002055.1:22500-62839 GCA_018977245.1 Lethenteron camtschaticum
CGCTCGTTTTTAACCCACTTCCCGTGATCCAATCGAGCTGACATTTTGCACACAGACTCGTTGTGCGAGACAATTAATGTTCGTGAAAATTTTTTTCCAAAATGTTACACTGTTTAGGGAAAACAAATTCAATATTTAATTACCAATTGCTTAATACTGGCAGACAATCATCTGACCCATAGGTGGCAGCCATCTCAAGCCAGAGGACGAGAGGACTCTAGCCGCCACGCATATAAAGGATTTATAGTGAAAAACTTTGTTTTTACGGGTTATACTTATTATTATTTTATTATTTTCCTTCTACGTGACTTTACCGAAAGAACAAGAAGATGAATCCCTGCAGTCACGAAAGCTTTAAATCGGAATCTCCATCTGTAACAGACCAAGTGGGAGGCTGATCGATGCCCGGGTGCGGTAGAGGATGGCTCCCTATTGCTCAATGAAGTTACGTATTCCGATGATCTGGTAATTTTCGATTTAAAGCTTTCGTGACTGCAGGGATTCATCTTCTTGGTCTTTCGGTAAACTCATCACGTAGAAGGGAAGTAATAAAATAATAAAAACAAAACATAATAAAATAAAATAATTCTCACGATGTTTGGGCCACAACGCAAGCAGCCGTCCTCAGGTGACTTTACCGAAAGAACCAAGAAGATGGATCTGGTAATTGCTGCTCACTCAGAGGAGGAGTTGGAGGCGCTGCTGCTGAGACTGGAGTGTGCCACTAGGAGGTGGGCTTTACCATCAGACCCACCAAAACTAAGCACCTGCCTGGGTATTTTGTGCCATCAGACACTCCACCCCACAACTCTCAATCGGTGATGGGGCAGTTGTGGAGAGAGTGGAGAGTTCCCATTATACCTGGGCAGTGTGCTCATGACCAGCTCCAGTTTGACAGCAGAGGTCTCACTCCGAATCAATCGAGCGGCAATATCTTTTCATCAGCTGCGTAATGCTGCTGTGTGGAAGCTACCTGGTCTGTCGCTTGACACCAAAACGAAGCACCTGCCTGGTGTTTTATGCCATCAACAATCCACCCCTCAACTCCCCGTTGGTGACGGGGCAGTTGTGGAGAATTTTCCACACCTGGGCAGCGCGATTATGACCACCTCCGCTTTGACAGCAGAGGTCTCGCTCCGAATCGGTCGAGCTGAATTTTACTTTTCAACGGCTGCATAAATAACACCGTGCGACGCTGCCTGGTCTGTCGCCCACACAAAGTTTCGGGTGTTCTCGACCACGTTCATTCCTCCCTTCGCAATGCTTGTGAAACGCTGATGGTGGTTATACTGATGGTGGTTGACGCTGATGGTGGTTATACTGATGGTGGTTGACGCTGATGGCGGTGACGGTTGTGACGTTCCAGGTTTGCGCCCCTGCACTGCCGACCGTCGCTCGGGCAGAAAGAAGCTCAACCGGAGAAGCTTCGATGGAGAGAGGGGCAAGCGGAGAGCCAGGGGGAGTAGAGGTCAAGGCAGAGAGGGGCCTCGACATTTGCACGAAGGGAGAGACAAGGGACCGCGCGACGCGCCGGGGAGAGTGTGCGGTGCGCGCCGATGGCGGAGAGAGCAGCAGAGGCAGGACGCGGAGAGGGCCAGGTGGGACAGAGAGGGGCAAGATGCAGAACCATGAGAGTGGTGGGTCGGGCAGTAGATCGGGACAGATTTGAAAGGGGCAGACAGGTCGTGGTGGCCAGAGAGAGAGAGGTCGAAAGCAGAGCGAGAGACAGCGAGGGAGAGACAGAGAGGGAGGGAGCAGGGGGAGAGGCGGGGAGGGAGGTGGGACAGAGAGGGGGCGAGATGCAGAATCATGAGAGTGGTGGGTAGGGCAGTAGATCGGGACAGATTTGAAAGGGGAGACAGGCCGGTGCGGTTAGAGAGAGAGAGGTCGAAAGCAGAGCGAGAGACAGGAGGGAGAGACAGAGAGGGGAGGGAGGCAGGGGGAGGCAGGGATGCCGGGGAGGGATGGAGGGAGGCCTGAGAGATCAGATGGCGATAGACCTAGCCGGCGCCGCTGAGACACTAGCACGGGTTTTGTCGTTTAAACCGCGTGGGGAGGAAGTGAGGGACAGGAGGGTGGGAATAGAGACCCATAGGTGAACATCCTCACCCAGACACTCACTCACCCACTCACTAACTCACCCACTCACTCACCCACACTCACTTACCCAGACACTCACTCACCCACTACTAACTCACCCAGACACTCACTCACCCACTCACTAACTCACCCAGACACTCACTCACCACTCACTAACTCACCCAGACACTCACCCACTCACTAACTCACCCAGACACTCACTCACCCACTCACTAACTCACCCAGNCATTCACCCACACACTCACTGCCCCACTCACCCACCCACTCACTGACCCACTCACTCACCCACTCACTAACTCACCCAGACACTCACCCACTCACTTACCCACCCACCACTCACTCACTCACTCACTAACTCACCCAGACACTCACCCACTCACTCACCCACCCACTCAGACACTCACCCAGCCATTCACACACACACTCACGCACTCACTCACCCCACACTAACTTACTCAGACACTCACTCACCCACTCACTAACTCACCCAGACACTCACCCACTTACCCACCCACTCAGACACTCACACAGCCATTCACCCACACACTCCCACTCACCCCACACTCACTTACTCACTGACCCACTCACTCACCCACTCACTAACTCACCCANTTACACCCACTCACTCACCCACTAACTCACCCAGACACTCACTCACTTCTCCACCCACCCACTCATCGATTCACTCACACAGCCATTCACCCACCCTCANCTCCCACTCACCCCACACCTACCCACTTACTCACTGACCCACTCACTCACCCACTAACTCACCCAGACACTCACCCATTCACTCCTCCCCCACCCACTCATCGATTCACTCACCCAGCCATTCACCCACACACCACTCACTCACCCCCACACTTACCCACTTACTCACTGACCCACTCACTCACCCACTCACTAACTCACCCAGACACTCACCCACTCACTAACCCACCCGATTACTCACCCACTCACACACACACTCACTCACTCACCCACACACTCACTGACCCACTCACTCACCCACTAACTCACCCAGCCACTCACTCACCCACTCCTCCACCCACCCACTCATCGATTCACTCACACAGCCATTCACCCACACACTCCCACTCACCCCCACACTTACCCACCTCACTGACCCACTCACTCACTCACCCACTCACTTACTCACCCACTAACTCACCCACTCACTCCTCACCCACCCACTCATCGATTCACTCACCAGCCATTCACCCACCCTCACCTCCCACTCACCCCACACCTACCCACTTACTCACCCACTCACTCACTAACTACTCACCCACTCCTCCACCCACCCACTCATCGATTCACTCACCCAGCCATTCACCCACACACTCACCCACTCACTCACCCCACACTACCCACTTACTCACTGACCCACTCACTCACCCACTAACTCACACACTCACCCACTNCTCCACCCACCACTCACTCACTCACCCAGCCATTCACACACACTCACCACTCACTCACCCCACACCTACCCACTTACTCACTGACCCACTCACTCACCCACTCACTAACTCACCCGCCACTCACTCACCCACTCCTCCACCCACCCACTCATCGATTCACTCACACAGCCATTCACCCACACACTCCCCACTCACCCCCACACTTACCCACTTACTCACTGACCCACTCACCCACTCACTAACTCACCCACACACTCACTCACCCACTAACTCCACCACTCACTCCTCCACCCACCCACTCATCGATTCACTCACACACATTCACCCACCCTCACCTCCCACTCACCCCACACCTACCCACTTACTCACTGACCCACTCACTCACCCACTCACTAACTCACCCAGACACTCACCCATTCACTCCTCCACCCACCCACTCATCGATTCACTCACCCAGCCATTCACCCACACACTCACCCACTCACTCACCCCCACACTTACCCACTTACTCACTCACTCACTAACTCACCCACTCACCCACTCACCCACCCACTCATCGATTCACTCACACAGCCATTCACACACACTCACTCACCCCCACACCTACCCACTTACTCACTGACCCACTCACTCACCCACTAACTCACCCGCTTACTCACCCGCTCACTCACCTACTCACTAACTCACCCAGACACTCACCCATTAACTCACCCACCCACTCATCGATTCACTCACCCAGCCATTCACCCACTCACTCACTTCCCCACTCACCCCACACGTACCCACTTACTCACTGACCCACTCACTAACTCACCCGCTTACTCACCCATTCACTCCTACCCACCCACCCACTCATCGATTCACTCACCCAGCCATTCACACACACACTCCCCACTCACCCCCACACCTACCCACTTTCTCACTGACCCACTCACTCACTCACTAACTCACTTACTCACCCACTCACCCACCCACTCACTCACTCACCCAGCCATTCACCCACACCCTCACTTCCCCACTCACCCCACACCCACTTACTCACTGACCCACTCACTCACTCACCCACTAACTCACCCCACTCACTCACCCACTCACTCCTCACCCACCCACTCATCGATTCACTCACCCACTCACACACTCACTCACTCACCCACTCACTCACCCCCACACTTACCCACTTACTCCTGACCTACTCACTCACCCACTCACTAACTCACCCAGACACTCACTCACCCACTCACTCACCCCCACACTTACCCACTTACTCACTGACCCACTCACTCACTCACCCACTAACTCACCCGCTTACTCACCCACTCACTCACCACCCACTCATCGATTCACTCACACAGCCATTCACACACACACACACTCCCCACTCACTCACCTACCCACTTACTCACTTACCCACTCACTCACCCATTCACTAACTCACCCGCTTACTCACCCACTCACTCACCCACTCACTAACTCACTCGCTTACTCACCCATTCACTCCTCCACCCACCCACTCATCGATTCACTCACACAGCCATTCACCTACACACCTTTCCACTCACCCCCACACTTACCCACTTACTCACTGACCGACTCACTCACTCAGTCACTAACTCACCTGCTTACTCACCCACTAACTCACCCACCCACCCACTCATCGATTCACTCACACAACCATTCACCCACACCCTCACCTCCCCACTCACCCCCACACTTACCCACTTACTCACTGACCCACTCACTTACCCACTCACTAACTCACCCACTTACCCACTCACTCCTCCACCCACCCACTCATCGATTCACTCACCCAGCCATTCACACACACACTCACCCACTCACCCCCACACCTACCCACTTACTCACTGACCCACTCACTCACTCACGCACTAACTCACCCAGACACTCACTCACCCACTCACTCCTCACCCACCCACTCATCTCACTCACACAGCCATTCACCCACACACTCACTGCCCCACTCACCCCACACCTACCCACTTACTGACCCACTCACTCACCCACTCACTAACTCACCCAGACACTCACTCACCCACTCCTCCACCCACCCACTCATCGATTCACTCACCCAGCCATTCACACACGCACTCACCTACTCACACACCCACTCACTAACTCACCCGCTTACTCACTGACTCACTCACTCACCCACCCACTAACTCACCCACTCACTCCTCCACCCACCCACTCATCGATTCACTCACCCAGCCATTCACCCACACACTCACCCACTCACTCACCCACACTTACCCACTTACTCACTGACCCACTCACTAACTCACCCAGACACTCACTCACCCACTCACTAACTCACCCGCTTACTCACCCACTCACTCCTCCACCCACCCACTCATCGATTCACTCACACAGCCATTCACCCACACACTCACCCACTCACTCACCCCCACACCTACCCACTTACTCACTGACCCACTCACTAACTGACCCACTCACTAACTCACCCAGACACTCACCCACTCACTCACCCACTCACTCACCCCCACACTTACCCACTTACTCACTGACCCACTCACTCACCCACTCACTAACTCACCTGCTTACTCACCCACTCACTCCTCCACCCACCCACTCATCGATTCACTCACCCAGCCATTCACACACTCACCCACTCACTCACCCCCACACTTACCCACTTACTCACTGACCTACTCACTCACCCACTCACTAACTCACCCAGACACTCACTCACCCACTCACTAACTCACCCAGACACTCACCCACTCACTCCTCCACCCACCCACTCATCGATTCACTCACCCAGCCATTCACCCACACACTCACCCACTCACTCACCCCACACCTACCCACTTACTCACTGACCCACTCATTCACTCACCCACTAACTCACCCACCCACCCACTCACTCACCCACTCACCCTCTCACTTGTCCATCCACTCCCTAACTCACCCACCCACTCATTCACTCACCCACTCACTAACTCACCCACTAACTCACCCGCTTACTCACCCGCTCACTCACTCACCCACTCATTCATTTTTCCCCCAAAGATGTCCAGCGAGTTGCTCCGATAATCTATGCAACATTCTCGTTACAACAGACGATGATGTGGGCTAGCAGCACCTGACAACGCACGTGGAGCTTAACGTTGGACACCCCGTTTGATAGAATTGGGTGACATTGTTTATTACTGTGCCAAGGCGCGATTCAGCGGTCTCAATACGGGGCTCATGAGCGGCTGCGTTTGTTACTCCGTGCCACTTGTGACAGCCAAACAGCGGAATAAAACCCACATTTAAATGATCTTGTCCCGTGTAATCCTTGAATGTTGAACTGTGTCCATGTATATACAGAACAGAACAAACATACATTCATCTTGTTGGTTCTTTCGGTAAAGTCGTCACGTAGAAGGGAAGTAATAAAATAAAATAATAAAAATAAAACATAATAAAACAATTCTCACGACGTTTCGGCAACAACCAAGTAGCCGTCCTCAGGTTAAAACCAGGTCTGTCGAGACACAGCGTCTGAATGAAACAGCACACGTGCTCACTGGGTTGGAAGGGGGGAAAGGGCGTCTTGACAAAAGAATTTGCATATCAACCCAGCTTCTATATATGCTCCAAGCACGTGTGCTGTTTCATTCAGACTGTCGCCTCGACAGACCTGGTCTTCACCTGAGGACGGCTGCTTGCGTTGTGGCCGAAACGTCGTGAGAATTATTTTATTATGTTAAATTTTTATTATTTTATTACTTCCCTTCTACGTGACTTTACCGAAAGAACCAAGAAGATTATTTTGTTATGTTTTATTTTTATCATTTTATTATTTCCCTTCTACGTGACGACTTTACCGAAAGAACCAAGAAGAGAAAAGTATTTTTTATTCGAAAAATAATTTCTCATTTCCAGCAGCTTGTTGGGGTGGCGCCCAGCGCCCCTAGTGGGCCCACTGTGCCTGTCTTGACAAAAACGAGCACTTTGGGACCGTCCATAAATGACGTCACGCAATTTTGGACCCCCCTCAAATATGACGTCACAAAGCTCTGCCCCCCCAAAAACCATATTTCGATTTTGAAAATGAAACAAGCTTCAAATCGCTTTAAACTCTTGTCATTGTAGTGCGTATTCAATGTTGCGCTGCACTCTGATGTTGTAGGAGACAACATGCATTAAAAGGAGGCGTTGGAAAGCTGAAATTTAGCATAAAATTCGCTTGAAAAGATTCAACTTCTAACTAAAACTGCAGATGTTCAGACTGATATATTGAAATGCTCTTATAATTATAAAATATTTAAAGCTATTTTAACTATTAAAAATACTTGAAACTTTGTAGTAGAACGAAGCTAAATGGAGAGTACGACTATAAGAATCATATATTCATTTCACAGAATGAAAAGCCCTGCTAGAATCATTAGAATCAAAATGTTTAGTAGCAATCATTCAAAAAAATTACTAAATGTATGCTTCTTGGTTCTTTCGGTTAAGTCACGTCTAAAGATAAAATAATAAATTAAAATAAAAGCATATTACGACGTTTCGATTGCAACACAAGCAAATCATCAGGCAAAAAAAGAAATAGCAACAAAAAATCTAACTAGAAAACTATAGACAGACATAGTTAGATTTTTTGTTGCTATTTCTTTTTTTGCCTGATGATGATTGCTTGTGTTGCAATCGAAACGTCGTAATATGCTTTTATTTTAATTTATTAATCTTTAGACGTGACTTAACCGAAAGAACCAAAGAATAATTCCTGCAGTCACGAAAGCTCCATAATTAAAAATGTATGCTTCTCAATTATCCCATGGAGAAGAAAAATGTTCCTTCGTGGAATAAATAAAAGGTGACCTTAGCAAATTAAAATAATAAAACAGTTAATAATGAAAATTTATTTAAAAAAAATTTCTGTTATAACGCTTCTTTAATTAACATTTATTTAAAGTTGCGAATTTTGATGTGCGTGACGTCACATTTCTCAAACTCCGCCCCTCCCCCCCCGGGTGCGTGACGTCACATTTCTCAAACCCCGCCCCTCCCCCCCGGGTGCGTAACGTCACATTTCTCAAACTCCGCCCCTCCCCCCGGGTGAGTGACGTCACATTTCTCAAACCCCGCCCTCCCCCCCGGGTGCGTGACGTCACATTTCTCAAACTCCGCCCCTCCCCCCGGGTGAGTGACGTCACATTTCTCAACCCCGCCCTCCCCCCCGGGTGCGTGACGTCAAATTTCTCAAACCCCGCCCCTGCGGTGAAAGCGAATTCATACCCTTTATTTCTTGCCAGGAGCTTGAATCTATGCATATTCAAACAATAGTTGACTGACGGTTTAAGCTGTACAGTGATACCTCGGTTCACGAACGCTTCTGTTCACGAACAACTCGGTTCACGAACAGAAAATTTCATAAAAATATGCTCCGGTTCACGAACTCCGCTTCGGTTCACGAACAGGAGCCGCGGCCATTTTTATGCTAATTCCAGGCTGTCACATGGTCGTGACTTCCTGTAGGAAGATCGTGGAGAGAAGCAGAGACACAGAAAGAAGTACTGTGAGTACTGTGAAGACACTTTCAGTGACTTTTAGATTTTTGGTGTGCTTTTTAGCACATACAGTACAGTACTACTGTACTGTACAATACTGTACTTACTGTAATGTACAGTTCACCCGTTTGAGTGCTTACTGTCTCCCACCCGCCTTCCACTTGCCTTCCTCCATGCCAGAAGTCATCTCAAGCAAGGTTAGTGTTCTCTCTTTATACATTACTATACTGTACAGTACTAATGTGTATTGTCATTTGTTTATATTTTTGTGCTTCAAAAACCAAAAAAAAGGTCAGAACGGATTAACCGGATTTACATTGAACCCTGTGGGGAAATGTGCCTCGGTTCACGACCAATTCGGTTCGCGACCAGAGTTCACGAATTAAGTTCGTGAACCGAGGTATCACTGTAGTATGAAATTTAGATCAATGAAAAACCCATGGTTGTGTGTCAGTAAAACATTGCTGGAACGGTAAAACACTTTTTACAACAGCACACGGTTTATTTCCTATTTGTAACTAACACAATGTGGTGTGGCCCCTTGTCAGTGTTGGTAATGTTTGAGTTGCAGAGTCGTGAGAATGCTGATTTGGAATGTGTCTCATTCTGTGAAACGCAGCAGAGAGAAAGCGGGTCTCACACCGAGCAAAGACAAAGTCGTGGTGCACTGTGTGGCTAAAAGACGAAGTGGGCGTGCAGACATTCTCGTGAGGCAACGGATTCCCATTCGTGTGGAGACTTTAAATTCATGGATCCTCCTGATGATTGCAAAGAGCTCCCTTCGCAAGTCTTTATCGCAGATGTCGTGGCGAAGAAGCTCGGTTTATCAGGCAACAGCTGCGACGCGCCGGAGGTAAACGAACTTTGTTTTCATAGTCCAGTACAGGATGCAGAGGTCGCAAACGGGTTTTGATTCCTTACCCGTACCCGGCCGCACCAGGGTCGCAAATGGGTACCCGTACCCGGCCAGGTACAGGTAGCCGTATCCTACCCGTACCCTACCCGAAATGAGTGACAAACGGTTACTCACGGTTACTCACCAGTGACTCACGGCCTACCCGTACCCAGACGCACCAGGGTCGTAAACGGCTACCCGTACCCGGCCGGGTACGGGTAGCCGGGTATCGGGTAGGGTAGCCGGGTATCGGGTACCCGGTTGCAACCTCTGACAGGATGATCCATTCATAGATACAGCACTAAAGCCATACAAATATGTGGAACAATATCGAGAAAGCTATTTCAAAGCCTTTACACGTCCATCACCTATAACAATCCACTCGTTACATGTGTAACTTCGTGCATTGCTTTCCCAACAATCAGTCACCTGTGGAGAGGAAGTACTGTAATAGGGTCGTGAAAAACCAGGGCCCCTTAACATCGCCGCACCCCACCACACACTCGCAACTTATTTGGATTGGAAGTTGTCCGCGAGAGTCATTGCTGATGCGAATTCGTTGTTTCCCTTTGAAGTGTGATGGTGAGGACAGAAGCGATGCCATGCGTGGGGAATGTGACAGTGTTGCAGGAGACATCTCACTCGTGGATGTACTACTTGAAAAACAGCACAACCAAGACAATTGTTCACAGACGTTCAATCTTACTCAGAAAGACCCAGAACCACAAAAGTGGCTTCCCAAGAAGCTTACGCAACACTCGGCTTTGTCTTGTGGGACTATATTGGGCTGTGACAATACTGGTCAAATGAAAACACACAATGTGGAACAATTGCTGCCTCGTGACTGGAATAAGAATACACTAAAGAGAACAGAATATAATCCTCTACACATCTCACAAAATGTACAGACTGAGCCGCATCACGGTTTTTACGCAAATATTGTAGGAAACGACATTCGGAGCTCGTCGAGAGGCAATTCTCAAAATGCAAAACTTCCAAAGCTCGATGGAACCATTCGCACGTTAACGTCTAATTCTCAAGCTGACGCACAAACAGGTTGCTTTCATTCGGAGGATGAGATAAAATTGGCTGATATCTTAACGGACGATTTAGAATGTACTATTACCACCAGAAAACCGCCAAAACCCACTTGTGCTTCTGCACTTTCGGAAGCAAATGACTCAAATGCTGCCTTTAGTGAAGAGGCTGACCACATCGCTCGCGGAAGAGCCGACGGTTCTTCAACAGCAAATGCGCTTGGAGTGGAAAATATAAAAGTAGCCGCAGATGTAGCCAACAAGGGCACGAGCATAAGAGATCGCATCAAGAAAACGCTCGTGGCAAACGCGTGGGCGGCAGCTACCCGCGTGGTCTCGCGCACCAGGCACCTGCAGGAGTCTGCGCTGTCGCACGAGAGGCAGATCGCCACGGAGACTTGTGCTGATGACAGCCAGTTTGAGATTGGGCCTTTCTATGGGCTTCCCACGAAGGTGCACAGCCTTCTGCAACAACAGCGTGGCATTAAAGAGCTCTACGGTAATGTGTGCTGTTTTTTACACTCGGATATTTACGCGAAACTGTCTCTCGGTTTTTTTTCATGCCAACATATCTTTTTTTTTCTCTCGTGGGAGAAATGGTAATTGAATAGTATTTGGCGGACTTACTCTTTGGTTCTTTCGGTAAAGTCACGTAGAAAGAGAAAATAATGAATTAAATACTAGCAAACGACATTTCGATTGCAACACAAGCAATCGTCATCAGGTACAAATGAAAGAGAAAACAAAGCCTAGTAAACTTAGAAATATAATGCAATACAACACAGATAGTCGGCTAACATAACGGTCAACACCCTACCTGGATTGATTACGCTCTTCCAAAGATTGCTAAATTTAAGAGAGAGATTAAACAGAACAGGAGACACACAGACAGACACATAAGCAGAGAGAGACAACACAGAGACACACAGAGAGAGACAAACAACATAGGCACACAGACACAGAGACACACAATATAGACACACAGACAGACATATAAGCAGAGAGAGACAACACAGAGACACAGAGAGACACAACATAGGCACACAGAGAAACGACGCCTCTGTGTCGAGGCCTTAGATAGAGAGAGGGGTAGAGAGAGGGGTGGGGGTACAGAGAGGGGGCAAAGAGTGAGGGGGCAGAGAGGGAGGGGGGGTTGAGAAATTAATTTTTAGTACATGGTGGAATTTTGCTAAATGTATTTTACCAATTTGTTTTTGTTATAACAGCATATCACTGCTTATTTGATTCGTACTGTAAACGTTTACACATCACCAGTGTCGTGATGTTAGCTGTCAAGCCTAATCCAATTTCTCACACATTAGGTGATGGTTGAAACATTTTTGTCGTCCTGCACGCAAGTTAATCATTTTAATCGGCGTTTTTGTTCTCTTAACGTGTAATAAGCCACCCGTTTGAAAAAAAATTAACCCGTAAAAACAAAGTTTTTCACTATAAATCCTTTATATGCATGGCGGCTAGAGTCCTCTCGTCCTCTGGCTTGAGATGGCTGCCACCTATCGGTCAGATGATTGCCTGCCACCATTAAGCAATTGGTAATTAAATATAATTTTTTTTTCCTAAAAAGTGTAAAAGTTAGGAAAAAAATTTAACGAGAATAAATTGTCACGCACAACGAGTCTGTGTGCAAAATGTCAGCTCGATTGGATCACGGGAAGTGGGTTAAAAAACGACCGAAAGATTTGCACGGTCGTAAGCAAGTGTAGAGGTGTAATTGCGCATGGCTACGAATGTTGAGGTGTGATTATGCATGGCCACGGATGGCCAACAAACACAAGGGGCGGGTTACGGCCGTACACAAGGGTGGCGCTAGCACCGACGTCCGCATGTGTATCCCCCACGGGCCCCCCTCGGGGCGAGTCCTATAAAAGGTGATGAGCTCGAGGGCTCGAGGTCGGGACTCAGCTTTAACCAGAGAAGACGGAAGACCAGCTAGTGTAGGCCCAGAGCTCCCCTGGCTCGCTGTCCTTATAAGGGCCGACCAGGGCAAGCCGGTGGCGTGGCCCGAGAGCCCAGACGAAGCTGGTCTGGTGACTCAGGGAGCCGGGATCCCAGCTTAACCAAGCTGGGACAGATAGCCTCCCTCGTCCCGTAGTGGAGGAATTGGTATAGGTTAGAGGGGTTAGATGTCGAGAATCCCTGTAGCCCAGTGACCTGTACAACTGTGTTGGTGTAATAAATAAGTGTGCCTCCGATCCTGTCGTCAAGCCTCCATATATACTTACTACATCTGGTGTCAGAAGTAAACGTCCAACGATGGACACACGAGGGACGACACGTACCAGGGAGTCGGAGATGGAAGACGCCGCGGCCGATTCTCCACCAGTGATGGCCGGGGTCGAATCGGAGCAGCCGGGCCGAGTACGCCCGCGCCGCTACGACAGGAGGAGGGGGATGCGTCGGCCGAGGGACTCCGGCTGGCCCACTCCCGCCTGGCGGACCTGCTCTACGCCGCGGCCGCCGCGTTGGAGGAGATCACGCGGCTGGGGCTGGAGGAGCAGCGCGGGTCGACGACGGCAGCCGGGGGGCGACGTTTCCCGCCACCCCGACGCGGCTCGCGGTCAAATTTCCCGCCATCTCTACAGTACGAGCGGAGGGCGGGGCCGGCCCGCGTCACGTGTCTGCCGAGCGCCAAGCACAAGCCGTGACATCATCAACGCCGGCCGGCGCGTCAACATCAGAGCGACCGGCGATGCCATGTGCACGGCCCGCCCACACTGTATCATCGGCGGGGAGCGACGGAGAGCGTTCTGCGGCCACGGACGCCGCCTTACAACAGCGTCTGCCGCCTCTTAAAGAATTTGTCGGCGCTGACGGAGACTGGGGCGGCTTCAAGAGGCGGTTCATCGCTCATCAAGAGATGGCGAACTGGTCGGACGCCGAGGCTCTACGCGCGCTGCCAGCGATGCTGGACAACGACGCCCTGGCTACCCTCACCTCGGCGCCGAGGGAAAAGCGCGCCACTCTACACCTGGCGTTGCAGCTGCTGTCAGCCGTCTATGGGCCGCCTTCGGACTGCAGGCAGCTGTTCCACGATCGGAGTCGGGGCGCCAACGAGTCACCCCTGGCCTTCCGGACGGCTCTCCTGGCTCTGGCAAAGGCTGCTTTCCCAAGGATGGACGAGGAAGGAGTGGATGCCATGGTGGCAGAGAAGCTGCTGCTACTCGCTGACGAGCTGGACGTCAACGTCCTGGCTCAGGACGACGCGGAGATGTCGTCCCTGCTGGTCGCGCGCCACATCCACGGGGCTTGCGGTCCCTGCGTCGGAAGGCGGCAAAGGGGCGGCCGCCAGGCCATGGCGACCACCGCCCTCCCATCGGAGGAGGTCTGCGGGTGGAGCGGCAAGGGCAATGGAGATCGGCGGCACCGCAGGCTCGGAATGGACCGAGCCGCCAGGAGCAGCCCAGGTCATCTGGGGCGCTCACACGCTGCTACAACTGTGGCCTGCAAGGCCACGTTGCGTCTGGATGCCGGGCTCCCCGTCAGCGCGGGGCGACACCTCGTCAGGACGCCACGCCGTCTCCTCCCAAGCTCCAGCAGAGAAATACGGCGAGTCGCGGCACCTCACACGTTTGGCCCACGCACACATCCGACACACACTCACGCGCGCACCTAAACAGGGTTCCAAATTCCCCGTCCGTCGCGCGCGATTGTTCGGTAATGCGGCGAGCGCTCCAACCGGGTCAGTGGTCGGAGCTCGCCCATCGTGTCGTTGCTGCGTCGGCGGATCATCTGTCGTGGTCGGTCACATTGATGGGTAGAGGTGCGGATTTTAATTGACACGGGGGCATCGGCGACCATTATATCTGATTTAATTTATAACATCCTTCCCGTTCAAAGTCGTCCCTTGCTCCCTGTTGACGTGCCGTGCTATGCCGCTAACGGAGGCTCTCTGGGCATTATTGGCCAAATCCGCGCCACTATCTGCATTGGGGACATTAAATTATCCGGCCCTGTTTGGTTTCCTCCTCACTCGCGGTTCCGTGCCTGTTGGGACGGATTTTCTGGCCAAAATGCCATCCGAATCCTTATTGACCAAGGGTGCATTGAGCTCCCGTCGGGCCGACGCGTTACATTTCTGTCTTCCCCCACCACGGAGCGTCGGGCGTTTGCCACCGTGCAGGCGCTCGTCACAAAAACTGTGCGCGTGCCTCCGGGGGCTCAGATGCTCGTCCCTCTTAGGTTGCGTCGGTCGTTTGATGCAGGGTTGCGGATCGGGGGTCTTGTTGGGTCCATCTCGGGCCGGGGTCAATGGACCCGATTTGCTCGCGGCTCAGACTATGGTGAGAGGGGATGGGGACCCCTTCATTGCAGTCCTTAATGTGGGATCGCGAACGGCCGTGGTTCCTCAAGGGACCGTGCTTGCACACGCAACGCCGGTGCCCTGTGAGGAACCACTCGTGGTCAGGTATCCACCGATCCTCCGTCGCGACCGCATTCGGACTCTGATGACGGATGGCTGGATGCGCTTTGCGCGGGTTCAGTGGACCTGTCTGACTCGCAGCGCGCGCAGCTGCGAGTTCTCCTGAGCGAATTTGCTGACGTTTTTAGTCAACACAAATTTGATATTGGTTGTACAAAATTGCTGCGACACCATATTGACACGGGTGACAGCGCGCCGATCCGTCAAAATCCCTTTCGGTTGAGTCCCGCCGAAAAGGATCATGTCAAATCGGCTGTTGATGACATGCTAGCCGCCGATATCATTTCCCCTTCCACCAGCCCGTGGGCGCGCCGATCGTTTTGGTGAAAAAACACGACGGCTCACTGAGATTTGCGTTGACTTTCGGCGTCTCAACAAAATCTCTGTGGCAGATGCGTACCCGCTTCCTCGGATGGATGAGTCGCTCGACGCCTTGGCCGGTGCGCGATTCTTTTCCACCCTTGATTTGCTATCTGGATTCTGGCAGCTTCCTCTGGATGACGAATCGAAACCTAAGACTGCTTTTCGTACACCGCAGGGCCTCTTCCAATTTAACCGTTTGCCGATGGGTTTACATTCTGCGCCGGCAACTTTTCAGCGGTTGATGGAATTGGTCTTGGCAGGTTTGCAATGGGATTCGTGTTTAATTTACTTAGACGATGTCATCGTCTTTAGCAAATCCTTCGAGGAACACCTCCAGAGGTTGCGTGCTGTTTTTCTCAAAATGCGGGCTGCCAATTTGAAATTTAAACCACAAAAGTGCCATTTACTCCGCGAATCGGTGCGATATTTGGGTCACATTGTCGGGCGCTCGGGATATCCACTGATCCCGCCAAAACGGAATGCGTCAGCTCCTGGCCGACTCCCACCTCTGTGGGAGAGGTCAGGAGTTTCATTGGGTTCGCGTCGTATTATCGGCGATTTGTGGCTGACTTCGCTACGATTGCGAAACCATTGCATGCCTTGACGTCCAAGGGAGTCAGGTTTCATTGGGGGCCGGAGGAGGAGGCTGCTTTTCGCGCCCTCAGAAATGCTTTGGTGGGAGCTCCGCCATTGAATTACCCGGATTTTTCACAACCCTTCTTGCTCGATACTGACGCAAGTAACACGGGCATCGGGGTGTGCTGTCCCAGCTCATCGGGGCGTAGAGCATGTGGTGGCTTACGGTAGTCGGGTACTGTCTCCAGCCGAACAGCGGTACTGCGTTACCCGTCGGGAATTATTGGCCATTGTTTATTTCATTCAGCAGTACCGCCCGTATCTGTACGGTCGGCGGTTCACCGTCCGTACAGATCATGCGGCCCTACAGTACGCCCTGCGGGTTCAACAACCATCGGCCAGTTGTCTCGATGGTTGGAGATCCTCCAAGACTATGACTTTGTCACCACATATCGTAAGGGTGTCCGCCACACGAACGCTGACGCCCTGTCACGATTGCCACCCACTTCGGAGTGCGCGTGCCTGTTGGGTTCGGGGCGTTGTAGGCCCCGAACGTCACCACCGATTCGGTCCTCGTGGCCGCTACCGATGCGCCTTCGGCTTCGGTCCTATCGAGCAAGAAGGGAGGGATTCGTTGCTGGGGTTGCCGGTCGCGGAATGGGGACGCCTCCAAATGGAGGACACCTCCCTCCTCGCTTTGCGCCGTCGCGTCGGGGGGCTGGTCAGGGGGTGGAAAACGTTGACTCGTGGGGTTGTTCCAGGGTCTTTTGATGCACTGGGATGGAAAAACCCGGCGCCAGCGGCTTGTGGTGCCTGTTGCTTTAAGGGTAAGGTGGTATGGGCTGTTCATGAGCGGCTTCTGCACTTGGGGTTCACAAGACCTTTGCCACGCTCCAGCTGGATTTCTTCTGGCCGGGCATGGAAAAGGACGTNGGGGATCTCTTGGGGTCATGCACGCAATGCGCGCAGAGGAAGCCGCCTGCGAGGGGTCCAACCCTCCGCTGCAGTCCATAAAAGTTTCCCGGTTAACGAGCTCGTCGCTCTGGACATACTTGGGCCATTTCCCGCTACGCCCAGGGCAATAGGTATTTACTAACGGGGTTGAATACTTCACGAGATGGCCTATGGCCTGGCCCCTGGCGAACCAGTCGGCAGCAGCCATCGCGGAGGCCTTTGTCCAGGGCTATGTCCTCGACAAAGGTGCTCCGGAACGGCTGCTTACTGACCAGGGTAGGAATTTTTCTGGTAAACTCCTACGTGAGGTGTGCGACCTCTTGGGTACGGAGAAGGTTCGGACCTCTCCGTATCACCCACAAACTGACGGATGGTGGAACGGCTGCATCGGACCATCACGTCCATGCTGTCCCAGCAGGTGTCGGTATCCCAGACGGATTGGGACCTCCGCATAGCCGGTGTGTTGCAGGCCTACAGAATGGCTCCTCATGCGGCCACCGGATTTTCCCCTTTCTTTTTGATGTATGGGCGCGAAGTTAACCCCCTGTGGCGACCCAGCTGAAGCTCTCGGCGCTCCCGGCGAAGTCTAACTTGTCCGAACACATTAAATTTAACATCGCTAAATTGTCTGAGGCACGGGAAGCGGCCGTGCAAAATTCGGAACTCCGCCAGAAGGCGAACGAGAGGCTTCGGTTGGGCGGGTGCAGGTGGTCAAATGGGAACCAGGGGACAGGGCGTGGTTGCACTGTCCTCAGGTGCGCTGGCAACCTCGTCGAAATTGGTACGGCCGTGGCGGGGGCCAGTGGAGGTCGTGCAGGTTTTGCGGCCGCAATGTGTTCGCGTCAAATGGGGAGGCGCCGGTGGTATGTGCACCCTCAAGGTTAAAACCATTTGTCGCGCCGCCCGTGGTTNACACACACACACGCATGGCCAAACGTGTGAGGGTGTCGCCGACTCCCCGTCATCGCTGCACTCGCCTAACCAGACGCCAACTGTTCCGTCCCAGGTGAAACAGGAGTGACGGGTCCACACCACCAACTTCCTCCCGAAGGGGTCGGGGTCACTCGGCAGCGACGCCTGACTCTCTTGCACCCGGACCGTCAACAACCGGCACTGAGCGTGCCAGGACGGGCCCTTGTGACGGGCCCGCCGCGCGGACGCGCGCCAAAACGCGCAGACTATTGTGAGGTCGGCCGTTGGGGGCCTTGCGGACAATGGGAGGGGTGGCGTCCGGAGTGTGTGTATATATGTTGGTTTTGGGGTAATTATTCGGGGGGGTGCGTCGGGTTATTTTTTTTCTCTCTCTCTCTCTCTTCCTGTTGTTGTTCTTGTTAAGGTTCTCTTGTTCTTGTTAAAAATTACGCGAGGCACACACACGGGTTTTTGTGAGGGATGCACCTTTATTCTGATTTTTTTTTTGTTTTTTTGCAGCCAGGGACGGCTGCGAGCTGTACAGGGGGGGTGATGTAGAGGTGTAATTGCGCATGGCTACGAATGTTGAGGTGTGATTATGCATGGCCACGGATGGCCAACAAACACAAGGGCGGGTTACGGCCGTACACAAGGGTGGCGCTAGCACCGACGTCCGCATGTGTATCCCCACGGGCCCCCCTCGGGGCGAGTCCTATAAAAGGTGATGAGCTCGAGGGCTCGAGGTCGGGACTCAGCTTTAACCAGAGAAGACGGAAGACCAGCTAGTGTAGGCCCCAGAGCTCCCCTGGCTCGCTGTCCTTATAAGGGCCGACCAGGGCAAGCCGGTGGCGTGGCCCCGAGAGCCCAGACGAAGCTGGTCTGGTGACTCAGGGAGCCGGGATCCCAGCTTAACCAAGCTGGACAGATAGCCTCCCCTCGTCCCGTAGTGGAGGAATTGGTATAGGTTAGAGGGTTAGATGTCGAGAATCCCTGTAGCCCAGTGACCTGTACAACTGTGTTGGTGTAATAAATAAGTGTGCCTCCGATCCTGTCGTCAAGCCTCCATATATACTTACTACACAAGCAAGCAAGCACGCGAACTTAATATAAAGGATTTAATTACAATTGACACATTCACGTGTTTCAGATTCTGCCGTGCATTTAATCATTCTCTTTTTATATTTGTGTCGACACATGACGCCGCAAAGCCTGGCAGCACGACTGCTTGTCCCTGGACTCCGTGAGACGAGGGAAGAATCTGATTTACTCTTTACCGACAAGTGGCGGCAAGACGCTCGTGGCAGAGATCCTCATGCTGAGGCAGCTGCTCTGCAAGAGAACGGATGCTCTGCTCATTCTTCCCTACGTTGCCATCGTCCAGGAGAAGGTAACGATCGCTTTTGTACACGCACATTTCCACACCGACACAGCAGCATAAATGCGGTTATACGAATGACTCTTTGGTTCTTTCGGTAAAGTGACGTATAAAGAGAAAATGATCAATTAAATACTAGCATACGACGTTTCAATTGCAACGCAAGCAATCGTCATCAGGTATAAATGAAATAGAAACACAAATCTAGTATACTTAGAAATGTAATGTAATACAACAGAGAGTCGGATAACATAACAATCAACACCCTACCTGTTGATTACGTTCTTCCTGAGAATACTAAATTTGAGAGAGAGATTAAACAGAACCAGAGACATATAGACAGACATATAAGCAGACAGATATCACAGAGATACATAGAGAGAGAGAGACGTACAAAGGCACACAGAGAAACCACGTCTCTGTGTCGAGGCCTATGTTTTGTCTCTATGTAAAGTCCTCCAAGATAAGTCAACTGAGGCAGCCGGGAATTTGGAAGTCTCGTTGAAATATTTCCGTCTTGGCTTAGGAACAGATACTCGGATGCAGAGTACAATCTCGGGTTCATCAATTATTCCCACACGACACACAATTGTGATGTGTCGCCGCTGCTACTGCTGCTGCTGCTACTGTCGGGTCGCTAGCCCCGAGATCCCTCCCTCGATGATGCTTACGGCCGGGCTAACCTCATCAATCGCCCCCCGCTGCTGAGCGAACCGCTGCTAGGTTCCTCACCCATGGTGTGGGAGCCGTCGCCCGAGGATTCCCTCCCCGCGGTCCGCGTAGTAGGCATGGTTGGATACCGCGTAGTATTATGTCCCCTTTACGCTACCACGACCTCCCTTTCCTAATCGCGTACCTGCGACCCACACGGAGCGAACGTACGCACACACACACACCGCTCCGTGCACTCCAACTCCACACTGACTACTCGCGTTATGATCGTGCACCTGTATCACACACGGAGTGAACACACGCGACACCACTCTCGCACCGCTCTGCGCAGCGCTCCCCGAGGCGAGCCGCAGCACTACAGAACCACTGCGTACACACGCTCACCCACGCGCTCACACTGCACGACAAGATCACGCGAGACCACGCTTCGCTATTAATGATTTATTATCCGCTACCTGGAACTAGATGTTAAATCAGTGAGTCGACGAGGCTGGCCTACGCTGATACCTCTATACCTATTCCCCATTTATCTGCTATGATTCTAATTCACCTTCTTACTCACTGTTAAGTGTCCACGGCGGTCCGCTGATCCTTGTGCTAACCGCGTGCCTCGGTGCGTCGCACGGACGTCCGGGTCGCTGGCTCGAGCTGCGTCTGGTCGCCTGGCGCTGGAGTAAGAGAGCGATTTCCCCTCTGCGCCCCTCTATTTATCCTCCCTACCTCAAAGGGATGCTGCGCTGAACAATGGGCTCGCGCACCTCGAGCCCGCGCACGGCGGTTCCGGGCGCTTTTGATCTGCTAATCAGTGAGCGGCGTGGCGGCGTAATCCTATTAATCCCTTACCCTTCCTAACAATGGGGCCTGCGCGCTCAAGCGTAATATCCCAACCCTCCATGACTATGCGCAACAGCCCTGCGGTCCCGCTATTCATGCTGTCCCGTCCTCCCCTGCTTGCCCCGTCGACCCGTGGGGTGTGTGGGGGAAATGCGCCTCAACCGCGGTGGCCGAATGCCCCACGCCGCGACCACACCATATTAAGGCCGGTCGCAGCGCCGCGGCGCACGTAGCACGGGGGTCATCCAATTCCCTGATCGCCGGAAACCGTGAGAGTTGATCCCGATAAGGGTTCTCGGATAAAAACCGTCGCCAGGTGACCTCCCCTCGGAGCTCTATGGGGGGGGGGGGAAATGCGTGCGGGTGTGTTCATGTGAGGTGAGGTGAGGGGACAAGGGGTTGGCTCCGTTGCTTGGTGGTGGCGAGGTCGGGGATGGGCGCCTGCCGAACGGCTTCGTGGCGGCGGCATCACATAGCCCCCCGAGGTGCCAGTCCCGTCCCGGGTTGACTGGAGCACCTCGCTTGGGCCGCGCCCACGAGGAAACGTTGCGGGGTCCGGGGATCCGTCCGGACCTGGTGGCTGGTCTCGGGGCGGGTGGTTCCGTCCTCTGTAGCTCCTGCGGCGGCCTCCTCCTCCACTCCAGCGGCTCTCCCCGTCCTCCGGCACCTGTGGGCTGGGCACAAACTCAGCAGCGGAAGGGTTTAGGGGCCGTCGTCCGCGCCGTCTCCGGACTGGATCGGGGCGTCTCGGGGCCTGGCGGGGCCCATGTAGTGTGCGAGGCCCCCAACACGAGGGGTGCGGGTACTCCGGGATTTCGGGGCCTTCGGGTGACGGGGTTCTCTCTCGCCGGGGCCGCTTTCCACGGTTTTAAGCGGCGGACGTTGACCACCGTCTCTCGACTCCTCTCCCCGCCATAAATTAGTACCGTCCAGGGGAGATCTGCCGCACCACGGTCCAGGGTCCCCGCCAGTAGGTCGTCAGTTTCGCCACCTGCCCGGCCCCGACGCGAGGGTGTAGCCACACTTTAGTGCCTGTCAGGAATAAGGGGGTTCCATGCGGGGTCGGGTGCCCTGTTCCTGCCGCCGATGCGCGGCTTCCCTTGCGGGTATGCTTGGCCTCGGGCTTCTCGCAGGGTCTCCAACAGGTGTTCCACGGGCGGCTTCCCTCCTCCGGCTGGGGGAAGGGACACCGAATAGCAGATCTGCGGGTAAACGAGACTCACGGCCGAACATCATTAAAAACGGGGTTTGTCCGGTCGACGTGTGTACGGTGGTGGCGTAGGCGAAAAGGGCATAGGGGAGGTGTTCGTCCCAATCCCGTTGATTTGCGGCCGCCATACGTTTGAGTTTCCCCGCTAGGGTCTGATTCATGCGCTCTACCATACCGTTCGCTTGGGGTGGTACGCTGTGGTTCAGTCCTTCTGGATTCCGAATTCTCGGCAGAGTGCCTGGAACAGCTCGGCCTCGAACTCGCTACCCTGGTCGGTGAGGACTCGTTCTGGATCCCGTGCTTAAGTACGTAATGTTCCACGAATGCCCGGGCCACCACCAAGGCCGTTTTATCAGGGATAGCCACTGCCACGGGTAGCGGTGAAATACTCTACTGCGACTAGGATATACCGGTTGCCTCGATGGGATCGCGGAATGGCCCCTGTAGATCGATCCCGACCAGCTGATTCGTGCGGCTGACGCGGAACGGCCTTAGGGGTACCTGGTATCGTGCCGGTTTCGGCCCGCACTGCTGACAGGCGCGGCAGCCCTGTACCCAGGCCGCCACGTCTTGTGCCAATTTGGGCCAGAGATACTGGCGACGCAGGGTCTCTCGAGTGCGTCGTTCCCATCGTGGCCCCCGAGTGGGTGGTCATGCACCAGCCGTAGCAGCTGGGTCGCACCTGGGCAGGAACACAGATGCACCCCGGCTGGCTGGCCTCGGTTAACTCCCGTACCACTCCGTTCTGCACACACAACCGGCATACAAACCGCTCCAGGGTCCTGGTAGGGCGCTCTTTTCCTCCCGCAGTGCCGCCTCCACTGCCGCCAGATCCGGATCTCGCTGCTGGGTCTGTCTCAGCTGCTCGTCGTTCAGGCCCGGGAAGGTGCAGCCGACGTCCTCTGGATCCGTCCGATCGAGGCGGGGTGATCCGCCGGGTCCCGAGCCGCGGGTCCCGCGCTTGCCGGGCGGTCGACGGGATCCACGGTGCCGCCCGTGAGGGTCTCTGTGGCGCACACTGCACTCTCTCTCGCTGGGGGGGGTCAGTGGCCGCGGCCTCTCGGGGTCCGTTGCAGCCGGCAGCGTCCCCCGTGAAACACGGGCAGGCCTCCTCCGTCCTTGTCTCGGCGTACACCGTGGGCCGCCTCGACAAGGCGTCCGCGTTTGCATGCGTCCGGCCAGCCCGGTACTCGATGTGCAGGTTGTACTCCTGCAACTGCGCCAACCACCGGGCCATCTGCCCCGCGGCTCCTTGAATGTAAGAAGAAACTGCAGAGCATAATGGTCAGTGCGTACGCGACATCTCCTGCCATACAAATACGGCCGGAACTGTTTGCATGCGAAAATCACGGCGTACAACTCTTGGCGGGTCACGCAATAGTTCAGCTCGGCCCCACTCAAGGTCCGGCTGGCGTACGCGATGACTCGTTCCGTCCCATCCTGTACCTGTGACAACACCGCGCCCAGCCCGCTGCTGCAGGCGTCAGTGTCCAAAATAAAATCGGTGGTAAAATCGTGGAAAGCGAGGGTGGGGGCGTGGTGAGGTGATCTTTGAGAGTGGTGAAGGCCGTCTGGCAGGCCCCCGTCCACTGATAGGGGTGCTTAGGGAGGTGAGTTGGGTGAGAGGGCGTGCAATCTCGCTGAATCCCTTTACAAATCGACGATAATAGGTGGCGAGCCCAAAAATGATCTGATCTCCGTCAGATTCCTTGGCCGTGGCCACTCCACTACGGCGCGTACCTTCTCCGGACCGGTGCGCACGCCTGCCTCGCTGACGCGATGCCGAGGTACCCCACCTCGCGTTGTGCGATGTAACACTTACGTGGCTTGAGCTTGAGATGAGCCGCTCGCAGTCGCTGGAACACCTCTCGTAGCCTGGACCAATGCTCAGACAAAGATCTACTGAACACGATCACATCGTCCAAGTAAATCAGGCACTGTTCCCATTGCAAACCCCGCATCACCAACTCCATCAGCCGCTGGAACGTCGCGGGTGCATTGGTGAGTCCGAACGGGAGTACTCGAAACTCGAATAGTCCCATCGGGTGGTGAATGCGGTTTTCGGCCGATCCTCCTCCGCCATCTCCACCTGCCAGTACCCGGACGCGAGATCGAGGGTGGAAAAATATCGCGCTCCGGCGAGGCTGTCAAAAGTGTCGTCGATGCGGGTATGGGGAAGGCGTCGCCGAGCGTGACTGCGTTCAGTTTACGATAATCGACGCAAACCGGGTTGACCCATCCTTTTTCGTTACTAGTACCACCGGGGCTGACCAGGGGCTCGCCGAGGGCTGAATTATGTTATCGCGTAGCATGTCCCCAACCGCCTCTTTGATCTGGGTGCGTTCGGGTGCGCCCACTCGGTACGCAGGGAGTTTGATGGGTCGGGCTGCACCGGTGTCAATTTGGTGCTTAACAAGGTCGGTCCGACCCACGTCCGAGTCGTGTTCGCTGAACACGTCGGCATACTNCCGCAGTAACTCGCGCAGCCGATCGGCCTCTCCCTAGGTAAATCCGCCCATGGTACATGTAACGCGTCGAGCAGGGAATGACCTCGGCTCGGGGAGTCGGGCCGACTCGCCAGGCCAGGTCCTGCTCACCCTCAGGACGACCGGGGTCCTCAGCCCAGAGTGCGAACACCGAGTCGTTAGAGTGGCGTGCGTGCAGGGGTGTACAGTGGCTATCGGGTGCGCCATCGCAGTATCGCTGGGGTATTGTGGGGGTTAAACATCCGCATAAACAATCGGTCCCCATCTGCGTGTACCAACGTGGCGGATCCAACAACCCCATACCGTTTTGCCAACTCCGGGTGAGGAGTTAGCATTACCTCCCTGATGGTCGGAGCGCGGGGTCGGTGGGGATGTTGCCACTGGCACCAGCATCTCGGTGAGCGGGCCGATGGTGACTGCCGTCGCCAGGATAGCGGCCACAGGTGCAAAGCGGAGGCACGTTGGTTCTCGTCCCAGGAATGGTATCCGCTCGCCGTTGCTCTCCATGGTGGCGCATCGCTGGCGGGGTTGCACGTTGAGTCCCAACCGTTCTAGGAGGTCGGTACCTGCGATACACTCGTGACACAACGCACTCGACACGTAGAACTCCTGGGTGCACACCTGGCTGCCTATGCGGACCTCTAGGGTGGCTCTCCCTAGCAACCCCATTCCGGCTCCGCTCGCCGTGTGCAGCGCGCGGTCCGGGGCCTGCAGGTGACGCACGTCGACCCCGATCGCGCTGCAGTGCGCTGCGCTCACGAGCGAGGCCACCGCCCCCGTGTCCAGCAGGATGCGGGTACGCACTCCGTTTACCTCCCCTTCCACCAGCGACGTGGCCCCGTGATCCCCGCCACCAGCTCCGTAGCCAGTCGCCAGGAGTCACCGTTTCCGTGGGCGTTGTTGCTGGAACCTGTGTGGAGATCACTCGCTCGCCATTATCACTACAGCTTGTTCGTGTCGGGGCTACGTCGATTTCACCCCCGGTGGTCCCCTCTCTAGGGGGCCTTAGTGTTTGACCTCAGCTCTTGTCTAGCTCGGGCGACCTGAGGACAGTCCCTCCTGAGGTGCCCTCGCCGATCGCAAACATAACACGTCCGGGGAGGGTGGCGGTTCCGTAGCGGGTCCCCTGTTTCGGATCGGATGGTCTCAACGGAGGATTGCAGTTTGGCCATATTTTTATTCGTTTCCTCACCTACTTGGTTTACCTTGTTGTCTATCTGGGTTACCTGGCCGGAGACATCCTTTATACCCGTTTGTATACCGGCAACCCATCCCGGGGTTGTCTCGCGGGACACTGGAGGCTCTCTTTCCCGGCCCCTTACCGTCCTCGCGAGCTCCTGTTCCTCCTCCTCGTCTTCCGAGAGCAGGCTCGCAATGGCGCGCTCTCGTCCCAGCCCCGGAGCTGCGCGCGTTCGCTGTGAAATTTTTCACACTTACGTGCGCGCTCGACAAGGGCGTTAAAGGGAAGACGTGGGCAGCTCATATCTGGCTGCCGCCACGCCGTGCGAGACAGGTACCGCTGGATTTTCTCGGCGGCCAGTTCCTCAATAACATCAGTTGCGTACCCCGGGCGTGCGATCTTTGTTAACTCGCGCACATCCTCGGCGTAATCACGTAGATCTTCGCCAGGTTGGCGACGGCGCGCCTCTAAGGCCGATTTTGCTTCCTCCTCGTCACGCGTGCCAAAACGCTGATCGAGTCGGCGCATCAGCTCCTCTAGCTGTGTCTGTGCGCTCGCGGGTAACGCTTCTACAAAATCGGCTGCCCGCCCATCAAGATTCATATTAAGTTGACGTACTGCCTGCGCGTCCGTCCATCCATTAATTTCCTTGGCCCCTAAGAGATTGCGGGCGAATGCCTTCCAGGAAGGGGCCCCCGGCCGGTAAATATTAGTCTTATTTTAGCGTGAGGTAACGCGGGGGTCCATCCCACTTCTGACACCAATTTGTGGGGCCGTTGGCCCCCGGGGTCCCTCCCGCCTGCATCCCCTATTCGTTTACGTTACCCCACCTCCCTATTACCCGCTACGGTTTCGCCGGCATTCGAACGCGACACCCCTACTATTTACAGCCTCGCGCCGCGCTCCCACGCTGCGAACATACGTGCGCACATCATCATCAATCAAACGCCGTGCTCGCAGTATAGCCCTGTGCGGCACGTTACCAATGCGCATCCGTATCCGACACGTAACGAACGTATGCGCACTCCCACACACACAGCTCTGCACGGCACTCACTCAACACTGACCACTCGCGTTAGGATCGCGCACCTGTATTATACACGTCGTGAACGTGCGCGCACACACATACAGCTCCACACGCGATACCCACTCTTGCGTCGCTCGGCACCGCGCTGGCCGCTCACGTTACGATCGCCTTGGTCTCTCGACCAATCCTGGCCTAGGATTTCCCGCCCTTTTGCGATCCCGCCGGCCTTTGACCTTTTGGCTAATCAGCAGCCCCGGGTCCTGATCCTAGTTTTCTGCCTTGCTGACCCGTGTTTGTGTTTGTATGCGTTTCTAACTGCGGGGCTCTCTGAGCTCGCCGTGGTCGTGCGATCTCAAATCCGCCCACGGCGCCGCAGTGTTACTTAGCCTGGGAAGGGTCCTGTCCAATTCCCTGGCCCTGAGAAACCGTGGGTAACCCCCTGAGGGGACCCTCGGTGAAAACTCAGGGTAGGTGACCCGACCACGAGGCCCTACGTGTGCAGGTGCGTGCTTATGTGGGGGGGGGGGGGTGATGGGGGCAGTGCAGTGGTGGAAGCCGGGCGGCTCCCTGGCTCGGCAGAGCGGCCCCGTCGTTGTGGCACCACACAATCACCACCATCATCACCACCATCATCACCACAATCACCACCACCATCATCACCACCACCATCACCACCATNACCACCACCATNACCACCCACCACCACCACCACCACCATCACCACCCACCATCTGTGAGTCTATGGCTCTCTCTCTGTGTGAGTGAGTCTATGGGTCTCTGTGTGTGAGTGAGTGAGTCTATGGCTCTCTGTGTGAGTGAGTCTATGGGTCTGTGTGTGTGAGTGAGTCTATGGGTCTGTGTGTGTGAGTGAGTCTATGGCTCTCTGTGTGTGTGAGTCTATGGGTCTGTGTGTGATGAGTTCATGGCTCTCTCTGTGTGTGTGAGAGTCTATGGGTCTCTGTGTGTGTGTGAGTCTGTGTGTGTGATGAGTCTATGGCTCGCTCTGTGTGTGTGAGTGAGTCTATGGGTCTCTGTGTCATGAGTCTATGGCTATCTGTGTGTGAGTGATGAGTCCATGGCCCTCTCTGTGTGATGATAAGTCTATGGTTCTCTCTCTGTGTGTGTGAGTGAGTCTATGGGTCTGTGTGTGTGATGAGTCTATGGCTCGCTCTGTGTGTGTGAGTAATTCTATGGGTCTCAGAGTCTGAATGACTCTGTCTTCTCGACAGACCTGTTCTCTGTCGAGAAGACAGAGTCTGAATGTGGGGGGTGGGAGGTTGAAACTTATGGAAACATTTGTAATAGATTGACGGTGATCATTGCCACGAGTGTGTAAAGAGAAGTGAACGCATCGCCTGTGGAGAACGCAGGGATCGAACCCGCAACCTTCCGCATGGGAAGCGAGGGCGCTACCCACTGCGCTACTCGCCCAGGGCGTGAAGGTATCAAGCTCTGGGCTCCTACACGGTGACGTTCAGCCACATCCATGAATGAGTTCTCGATTTGAAGCTTTCAAGTTCAAGTTCATGTATTAGGTGTAGCCTGTGAGCCATTCGGCTCTTGAATCGGGTGCAACCGCAACAAACAAAAAACAAAAACATGAACAAAAAACATCTTAAAGTGAATATGTGACTAAGAGCAAACAGAAATCCAAGAAAAGACAGCAAAATGTTGCAGAAAAAATCACCGTACACCAACGCTGTGTGCAAATATCCCAGTGAGATGCAAGTCAAACAACAACACAACCATAAGACAACTTAGATCAAGGCCATCAGTCTAACTCTGTACTACAACAAACAAACATGGCTAAATCAATACACTTTTCGAAATCACCAAAATAAAGCCATGAAAGCAAAATTTCGATCAACAATGTTTCTTTTAATAAACAGCAAATTCCAATCAAGCGGTCAGTGCCTTGCCCAATGGACTCACCAAATGTGCAACGTTTTCTATTTGAATAAATGTAAAATAAGTATAACCCGTAAAAACAAAGTTTTTCACTCTAAATCCTTTATATGCGTGGCAGCTAGAGTCCTCTCGTCCTCTGGCTTGAGATGGCTGCCACCTTTGGGTCAGATGATTGCCTGCCACCATTAAGCAATTGGTAATTAAATATTTAATTTGTTTTCCCTAAACAGTAAAATTTTGGACATTTTTTTAAACGATAATTGTCACGCACAACGAGTCTGTGTGCAAAATGTCAGCTCGATTGGATCACGGGAAGTGGGTTAAAAAACGACCGAAAGGTTTGCACGGTCGTAAGCAAGCAAGTGAACTTAATATAAAGGATTTAAAATATTCGCCTGTGGAGGACGCGGGGATCGAACCCGCGACCTCTCGCACGGGAAGCGAGACTGCGCCACTCGCCCAGCGCGTGAAAGTGTCACGCTTTGGGCTCCTACACGGTGACGTTCAGCCTCATCCATGATGAGTTCCAGATTTGAAGCTTTCGTGACTGCAATGATTCATACTCTTAGGCNTTTTTCGGTCAAGTCGCTTATTAAATTGTAGATTTGAAGCTTTCGTGACTGCAATGATTCATACTCTTAGGCTTTTTCGGTCAAGTCACTCATTAAAGCAAAAAACCCACGACGTTTCGATCTCAATACATTAACATAATTTATTAATGACGTCAGTTAGAGTCGCCACTCGTTGTGGGAGGGCTGTTGCTTGTACCCCGGGAGTGACGTCATGTCACCTGCTGCCGCGTGACGTCACAGGCTGCAGCTTCGCGCGTGCAGTGAAATCCGAGGTGAGAAATTCTCATCGTTGTTGTTGTTGTGGTTGTTGTTGTTTACCAAGCTAGAGCCTCGCTCTCTCTCTCGTAGGGATGTCAATAGAGCAGCAGCAGCTTGTGAATCGATGTCCAAGTTGGAACTTTACAACGCGGGCCTAGACACGCGGGCCTTGCCTCCTGCCCTCGCCTGGTCGCGTTTGCTTTAATTCCCTCCTTAAGTTTAATTTGTCTTCACGCGGCTCGCTACTTTGTCACTTTGGTTTATTGTAGATATTAACGCAGTTTTTTTTTTCAGTTTTTTACAGCCCAAGCCCGCCTGAGCTGCTGTACCGCTCTTGTTTACAGAAGCTACCTGCCCACAACACAAGGTGGGTTTTGTCAACGCGGGTCTCGGTGTTTGACTTAAAACTTTAGTAACTGCAGCAATTCATATTCTTGGTTCTTTCGGTAAAATCACAGAGATAAAAAAAGAATAACGGATAATAATATTAAATTAAAAAATTTGCAAATAAAGAATAAACCCACGACGTTTCGATCGCAACACAAGTGGTGTTTATTTAATTTAATTTCATGATCTGTTATTTTATTTGCTATCTACGTGACTTTACCGAAAGAACCAAGACTACGTGTGTCAATGTCTGTCTGTCAAAGACGCTGATGTTGAATGTGGAGGGGAAAACCGGGGCGGGTGTCTGGTGTAAACTCCACACCACCACCGGTTTACCATGGCACTGTGTGTGACAGTGTCAAGTTTGTGTTTGCAGTAAAGTCTATCAACTCTGTGTGACAGTGTCAAGTTTGTGTTTGCAGTAAAGTCTATCAGTGTGTGACAGTGTAAAGATGGTGTGTGACAATGTAAAGTATATTAACTCTGTTGAACACGGAGGTTGTATCAAAACAATAGTTTATTTTAGGTTTCCTCTGGAACTCTTATAAGAGTGGAAGCAGGAAGTTAGCACAGCACACACACGTGCAGCAGCTGACGTCAGATCTGTTCATCCCATCATTCAAGGACATCTGAGCCTGGCTTCATAAGGCTAAGTTGCCACTGAACAACATTCCTGCTGCGGAGGGAGCTGGTAGGAACGTCGGGTTGCTCGCTCAATGGCCTGCAGGGTCAACGGCGGCGTGGTGTATTCCGCAAATATGCCCGACTGTGAGGGCGGGCACAAGCCGGCGTGAGTAGGTGAAACGTTGAGTTTTATAAGGGCACCACGGGGTGACCAGCCCCTCTCCACCCAGCCCCTCCTTCACGACGGACACAACAATCCCCTGTGGGCTGGTGTAACCAGGAGGTTCCTACCAGTATTAATTTACGCATTTCTGCATAACACAAATAGGATTGTTTTCAACACCCTTTGCTATGTCAGCTGAATTTAGTTCTTATACATTTTTATTTTGTAGCCAGACAGCCGAAATTGTGTGCTCGGAGTTTGGGTTCACATTCATTTTGAAGATACGAGGGCTTCCAGGCATATTTATGACCATTCACCCTCTCATTGTGTGCAATAACAGCCTGTGTGATGAATTTGGGAAACTGTTTCACTACATCATGAATATATGAATAAGTATAGACGTGTAAGTCACGTGTGACTGTGTATATATGCATTCCGCTGTGTCTCGATACTGACGTGTAGATGGTGTGGATATTCTTTTTCTGTCTGCAGCTGTCGCTTCCTCTGCAGAATTGGTCTGATGGAGCAAAGGCACTCGACGCGGCTCGGTGCAAAAAGGCATCAATGCGACCGGTGTGCATACAGCACGGATTGTCCTGGACATTTTACACGGCACCAGAGAACTCACACAGGAGAGAAACCCTTCAAGTGCAGCGTGTGTGGGAAGGCGTTTGCACTTTCATCTACTCTTGTAACACACCAGAGAACACACACAGGAGAGAAACCCTTCAAGTGCGGTGTGTGTGGGAAGGCGTTTGCACAGTCATCTACTCTTGTAGCACACCAGAGAACACACACGGGAGAGAAACCCTTCAAGTGCAGTGTGTGTGGGAAGGCGTTTGCAAAGTCATCNTCTCTTGTAACACACCAGAGAACACACACGGGAGAGAAACCCTTCAAGTGCAGTGTGTGTGGGAAGACGTTTGCAAAGTCATCTACTCTTGTAAACACCAGAGAACACACACGGGAGAGAAACCCTTCAAGTGCAGTGTGTGTGGGAGGCGTTTGCAGAGTCATCTCTCTTGTAAACACCAGAGAACTCACACGGGAGAGAAACCCTTCAAGTGCAGTGTGTGTGGAAGGCGTTTTCAATCATCTACTCTTGTAAAACACCAGAGAACTCACACGGGAGAGAAACCCTTCAAGTGCAGTGTGTGTGGGAAGCGTTTGCAAAGTCATCTACTCTTGTAAACACAAAGAACACACACGGGAGAGAACCCTTCAAGTGCAGTGTGTGGAAGGCGTTTACACATCATCTCTCTTGTAAACACCAGAGAACACACACGGAGAGAAACCCTTCAAGTGCAGTGTGTGCGGGATATCGTTTGCACAGTCAGCACATCTTCAAAGACACCAGAGAACACACACGGGAGAGAAACCCTTTAAGTGCAGTGTGTGCGGGATAACGTTTGCACAGTCAGCACATCTTCAAAACACCAGAGAACACACAAGATCCACCAGGAGTGGAGTGAAATAAGCTTGTAAAGTCAAAGTGCTGCAATGAGCCCATCCCTCATGAAACAAGAACCGGACGACAATCCCAGCTTGGACACTTTGAAAGGTATCGAGGTGAAATGTGAAGAGGTGAAGGTGAAATGTGAAGAAGTGATGGTGAAGAGCGAAGAAGTGAAGGTAAAATGTGAAGATGAAGATTCAACTCCAAATGGACCTTCACATGGATGGAGGCAACGTGAAGCAGGAGGAGAATTCTGACTGTGAGGCAGAGCGAGGCAACTCCCAGCAGTTTGTGGAAGTGGAGGTGTGGGTGGACTTCCTCCGAGACAATACAAAGTCAAATGGAGACCCGGTAGATGTTTAAACCAGTGACGATGCCGCTCCAATAGATGCACCCTTGTCACAGGCTTTAATGACAAGAATGTGAAGTTGAACACTCAATTCCTAGGTGCAACCTGCAGGGTAAGAGCGAGTGGCCAGTCTTTGTGGACCTGTGTGTTGGTAGATCTCTGACCAGGCGCGAGAGCCAACAAGCCCCAAGCATTCACGATGTTCTCATAATAATTGATTTACATGGCGTTTGCTGAGTTTTGTATCGTACCTCGTCTCAAACACTCTAAAGCACCCCAAGTGGCAGCTGCCCTGTGTGGCACACGGTGGTGTCCCTGCACCGGCCTGCGTGTGGACAAGAGCCTGTCGTGGGGGCGATGGTTGATGTGGCATCTCAGCTGTGTCGTTAGTAGGTAATGTTTAGAATTTGCTACATTTTGACCCAGACGCCAACATGCAATGGCCTACTCGTTTTGAATGACACAATTGTATGTTTCACATCCACTGTTCAGTAGAGGGTGCATTCTTTAAATAGCTCCTTGTTAATAAGATGTTATCTAAACTAAATTGTTCAATTTTGGAAGAACGTAATCAACCAGGTAGGGTGTTGACTGTTGTGTTGGCTGACTCTGTGTTGTGTTGCATTATATTTCTAAGTTCACTATGTTTTCTCATTCACTTGTTGCACCTGATGATGGTTGCTTGTGTTCCAATCGAAACTTCGTTTCTGTTATTTAATTTCTTTTCCGTGACTTTACCATGCAGTAAGTTTCACTGCAGTATTCAATGTCAATATGCCTGTCAGTAGTTTAGAATGAATACTTGTCTGATTGTGCGCGTACATTGAACATTTTGTCTGAGGGTCAAACATCGAATAAGTGATGTTGGGCAAAGTGTGTGTTTGTGTTTGTAAGTAGCCTGTAGAGATAACTCAGGTGAGACCCGTTATTCTTGTGATACAGGTCAAGGGTACTTTTGTGTTTCAAGGAAGTATCTGCCTCTGGAGTAGGGAGCATGAAATAGGGAGCACGCTCGGATCATCCGTCAGTTACAAGGCGTACCGCTTAAACGTTACACGTAGAGGAGATACATTCTCTACACACGAATTATAATTTTGTATTACGTGTTGACAGACTTTGTCAAACTAGGACGAGAAATGTTCCTTGTTGATTCACGTCTGGAGGTTCATAACCGTGGGTTGAAGCAAGCCCGGCTGCTGTTGAGACGCTGTCCACCAATAAGGGTCCATAGGTGGCTTGCACTGAATCAATGATGCACTCCCAGAAGGCCGTGATGGTTATAGTTTAAAACATTCCTTTCGTGGCGAGATCGATAAATGAAATATATAAAGTCTGAATTCTTTCATAGCAAGGAGGTAATTTTAAGAGCACATTTAAAATGATTTTTTTTACATTTTGTATTCAGTTACAAGGCAGAGCACATCGAGTAGATACATTCTACCCAACGCTAATTAGGATTTTGTATGACGTCTTATGTTGGTGAACTAGGACAATAAATGTTCCTTGCTGATGAACGTCTGGATGTTGACAACCGTGGGTTGAAGCGAGCCCTGACTGCTGTTGAGACATCGTGCACAAGAACCGGTCCACAGCTGCCTCGCACTGAGTCACTGCTGCACTGGTCATGGACTCGCACAAGGCCGTGGGATTTATATTTTGTGTAAAACTCTTTGTCGTGGAAGGATTAAATGAAAGACGTCCGTCTGCTGNTCTTGTTCATATCCGTGTACATCGATGTCCCACATTGCTTACCCATTTAAATGTTAATTTTGGAGCTTTGTGACTGCAGGAATTATTCTTTGGTTCTTTCGGTTAAGTCACGTCTAAAGATAAATATAAATTAAATAGCATATTACGACGTTTCGATTGCAACACAAGCATCATAGGCATAAAAGAAATAGCAAAAAAATCTAACTAGAAAACTATAGACAGACACACAAGCAGACAGACATCACAAGGCACAGAGAGAGAGAGATACATCGGCACAAAGAGAGAGGTCGTTTCGTGACGGGGCCTTAAATATAGAGATCTGTCTGCTGATGTTGTCTATATTTATGTAGATTTTTTATTTTTTATACTGATGAGATTGTGTGTTGCAATCGAAACGTCGTATGCTTTTTTAAAATTTATTTTACTTTATGTGACTTTACCGAAAGAACCAAGTATTCCGCGTCACGAAAGTCAATTAAGATGTTCGCTGGAGTGTTTGCGTGCCTTTCGTTCCCCAGCGGCGCTGTGAGCACGATGTTTAAAATCTACATCCGAACGACTCGNCTCGCTTGAACGTGGACTTTCCACCACTGAATCAGAACTTGATGATGAGCACCCAATTACACATGCCAGTGGACTGTGTCAAAGTATTATCTCCCCCCCCCATCTCTCTCTCACTCTCCCTGTCTCCGTTCCCCTCCCTCACCGCGCTCACCCCCCCGTGCGCGACTCCCTCCCCGCAGCGCCCACGTGGATGTGCATGACGCGCGCTCGGGCGGTGCTCCTCACTCGCGTCCGCAGAGTGGCACCACGGGTTGACCAGCCCTCCTCCCCACCAGCCCACCCTCCCACCCAGCCCACCCTCCCACCCAGNCCCACCCTCCCACCCCCCANCCTCCCACCCAGCCCAACCCTNCCCANCCAGCCCCCCACCCCCACCCCACCCANCTCCCACCCAGCCCAGCCCCTCCCACCAGCCNACCCACCCTCCCACCCAGCCCACCCTCCCACCCAGCCCCCAGCCCCTCCCACCCCCTCCCACCCAGCCCACCCTNCCCACCCAGCCCACCCATCCCACCCAGCCCACNCACCCCACCCCCCACTCCCACCCAGCCCACCCCCCACCAGCCCACCCACCCCCCACCCAGCCCCCCCCAGCCCAGCCCCCCCACCCACCCACCCTCCCACCAGCCCACCCTCCCACCCAGCCCANCCTCCCCCAGCCCCCCTCCCACCCAGCCCACCTCACCCTCTCCACCCAGCCCACTCTCCCACCCAGCCCACCCTCCCACCCAGCCCCACCTCACCTCCCACCCAGCCCCACCCTCCCACCCAGCACCTCACCCTCCCACCCAGCCCTCCCACCCAGTCCCCACCCCCCCACCCAGCCCACCCCCCCACCCAGNCCCACCTCACCCTCTCCACCCAGNCCCACTCTCCCCACCCAGCCCCACCCTCCCCCCAGCCCCACCTCACCCTCCCACCCAGCCCCCTNCCCACCCAGCCCACCCTCCCCACCCAGCCCACCCTCCCACCCAGCCCACCCTCCCACCCAGCCCACCCTCCCACCCAGCCCACCTCACCCTCCACCCAGCCCCACCCAGGCCCAGCCCAGCCCCTCCCCCCACCCAGCCCCACCCTCCCACCCAGCCCCACCCCCCACCCAGCCCTCACCCCACCCAGCCCTCCCACCCAGCCCACCCCTCCCCACCCAGCCCACCCTCCCACCCAGCCCACCTCACCCTCNCCACCCAGCCCACTCTCCCACCAGCCCACCCTCCCACCCAGCCCACCTCACCCTCCCACCCAGCCCACTCTCCCCACCCAGCCCACCCTNCCCACCCAGNCCCACCCCCCCCCCAGCCCCCCTCCCACCCAGCCCACCTCACCCTCCCACCCAGCCCACTCTCCCCCACCCAGCCCACCCTCCCACCCAGCCCACCTCACCCTCCACCCACCCAGCCCACCCCCCCCCCAGCCCNCACCCTCCCACCCAGCTCCTCCANCCAGCCCACCCTCCCACCCAGCCCACCCTCCCACCCAGCCCACCTCACCCTCTCCACCCAGCCCACTCTCCCACCCAGCCCACCCTCCCACCCAGCCCACCTCACCCTCCACCCAGCCCACTCTCCCACCAGCCCACCCTCCCACCCAGCCCACCCTCCCACCCAGCCCCTCCCACCCAGCCCACCCCTCCCANCCAGCCCACCCCTCCCACCCAGCCTCACCCTCTCCACCCAGCCCACTCTCCCACCAGCCCACCTCCCCACCCAGCCCACCTCACCCTCCCACCCAGCCCACCCTCCCACCAGCCCCCCTCCCACCCAGCTCCTCCCACCCAGNCCCACCCTCCCACCCAGCCCACCTCCCACCAGCCCCACCTCACCCTCTCCACCCAGCCCACTCTCCCACCCAGCCCACCCTCCCACCCAGCCCCACCTCACCCTCCCACCCAGCCCCACTCNCCCACCCAGNCCCACCCCCCCANCCAGCCCACCTCCCACCCAGCCCANCCTCCCACCCAGCCCACCTCCCACCCAGCCCACCCTCCCACCCAGCCCCACCCTCTCCACCCAGCCCACCTCCCACCAGCCCACCCTCCCACCCAGCCCACCTCACCCTCCCACCCAGCCCACNCTCCCACCCAGCCCACCACCCACTCTCCCACCCACCCACCTCCCACCCAGCCCACCTCTCTCCACCCAGNCCCACCTCTCCCCCCACCCAGCCCCACCTCCCCACCCTNCCCACCCAGCCCACCCTCCCACCCAGCCCACCTNCCCACCCAGCCCTCCCACCCAGCCCCCCCCCNCCNCCCCCCCCCCCCCCCCCCCCCCCCCCCCCCCCCCCACCCTCCCCACCCAGCCCTCCCNCCCACGCCCACCCTCCCACCCAGCCCCACCCTCCCACNCCCCACCCAGCCCCACCCAGCCCTCCCTCTCCACCCAGCCCACCCCTCCCANTTTTTTATGCACGACGGACGGACACACAACAATCCCCTGTGGGCTGGTGTAACCAGGAGGTTCCCAGCGGTGTAAAGTGAGTCCAGCTCAGGCACCGAGAGCAGTGCGGCTGATGGAGGTGGTCACTGCAGCGGCAGTGGGAGATGTCCCCCAGACGCGCGCTTTGTGTGTGTCGGTGTCGCCACGCGCTGTCACCTGTGGTCTCTACTGAGTTCATGGGCTCTTATGAACACTGCCAAATGTGATTCTGCCTTTGTGAGTTATGAACCGAGTTTCACTGCAAGGCAACGTTCAATTAATAGAATGGTAAATGCAAAGTCGTATTAAATTTTGACTTAAACTTTCGCGACTGCAGGAATTCGAANTTTTTGTTCTTTTTGTAAAGTCACGAAGATAGNAAATAAAAAAATAAAAATAAAATTAATTAAAATAATAAAAGCAAAACACCCAATTTATTATTTAGACTTAAACTTATTANTTTTAATAAAAATGTATTTTATATTTTCATTATTTATTTTACATCTCCGTGACTTTACCTGTAAGAACAAGAATATTAAAGTTTAAAGTTAAAATTCACCCTCCACTCACCCACCCAATCACGACAGCCGGGGGGGGGGGGGACACCACGTGACCCACAACCCCCGTGGAAAAGACGCTGCCAACCGATCATTCGCCTGCCGCATTCGTTAACACATTCACCCATCATCTCTGCCTTGACGCAATCCACAACATTTATATCTTAAAACACCCCTCCCTCCCCTAATAAATACATTATTTAATTGTACACATTTTAAACGAGATTAAACCCATACTTACAATATTGTAAGTTGTTTTTATTATTGCATCGTGACCACCACCACCCAATCGGCGTCGTGACGAAACTGGCTGCGAGGAATCAGCGGCTTTGTCCCCTCGTGCGCTTTGCAAATCTGGCTTCGCGCCAAACTCGCTAATTCGCGTTAATCGACNAAAGTTTAACTTGATACAACTTCACAGTTATACAAAGTTAGCGTTCACTTCCCTCACGTTTGAGGGAAATCCCTCATCGTTGTTGTTATCGACGTCATCGCGGCTCTTATCCGCGTCTTTTTTTGTTTTATTGCTCGTTGGTGGCTTGTGGTTGTTGTATTNGGGGGTGAGAGACTTCAGTTGACATGCCGAGGCTACTCAGGTGCGTGAGTGGCTCTGTGGCTGATTCATACAGAGAGGGAGTTTGTTGTTGGGGGGGGGGCAGATCGCGTCAATGTGTAAATGTTGTGTCGTTAAACTCGCCACCACCCACACAGCAACTGGTGAGGGGGTGGTCACGTGAACAGAACGTGGCCAATTCGTCACTAGTACAGCACGAGTGTGTGTAGTGTATGTATAGTGTATAGTAGTGTATTATAGTGTAGTAGTATAGTGTATAGTAGTGTAGTGTATAGTAGTGCAGTGTATAGTAGTGTAGTGTATAGTAGTGTATAGTGTAGTGTATATAGTAGTGTAGTGTATATAGCAGTGTAGTGTATAGTTGTGTAGTGTATAGTAGTGCAGTGTATAGTAGTGTAGTGTAGTGTAGTGTATAGTGTAGTGTATAGTGTAGTGTATAGTTGTGTAGTGTATAGTTGTGTAGTGTATAGTAGTGTAGTGTATAGTTGTGTAGTGTATAGTAGTGTGTATAGTGTGTAGTGTATAGTAGTGCAGTGTATAGGTGTATAGTAGTGTATAGTAGTGTAGTGTATAGTGTATAGTGTAGTGTATAGTAGTGTAGTGTCTAGTAGTATATAGTGTAGTGTCTAGTAGTATAGTGTATAGTAGTGTAGTATACAGTGTAGTGTATAGTGTAATTGATGACATTGGTACATCGGATCAGTTGGGACAGTGTTGGCGGCTACATGTCATGGCCGTTAGTTGGTGTCACTTTATGTTCGTTGATTGGCCCGGAGTCATGTTCATCGATGACGACGAGTTTCAATGCAGCGTCAATGTCATTGATTGACAACCGCCTTTGCAGATCGATAGGCACTGCCATGGCACTTGCTTTGCATTGTGTCATTGTAATTCAGTGGCACTGGTGTCCTGGCAGTACAGCAAGTGGGCCCGTGAATCCATGTACGTAATGTGATTTATTCCTGAATTGATCTTTCGTTGTTTTTCTTTTATCCAAATGATTGGTGTTGCAGATTCAATAAATTTGATTATACTCAGCCTGAGGACTTTGAAGACGACGGTGAGTAGAATGTGAGGTATCTATCAGAGGTGTGGACTCGAGTCATGTGACTTGGACTCGAGTCAGACTCGAGTCATGAATTTGATTACTTCAGACTCGACTTGGACTTGCATAACAATGACTTTGTCCCACCTCTGAGGTGTGGACTCGAGTCATGTGACTTGGACTCGAGTCAGACTCGAGTCATGAATTTGATGACTTCAGACTCGACTTGGACTTGCATAACAATGACTTTGTCCCACCTCTGAGGTGTGGACTCGAGTCATGTGACTTGGACTCGAGTCAGACTTGAGTCATGAATTTGATTACTTCAGACTCGACTTGGACTTGCATAACAATGACTTTGTCCCACCTCTGGTATCTATACATATGATGGTTATGGGCAGACGACGTGGTGGACAGTAGTGATGGTTACGATTGTAATTATGGTCGTTGACTCGTTGGCTTATTTAAATGATTAGAAGTCATATTTCATTACCAAAGTTAAATCGCATTAGATCCATCCGCAATGGAGCTGCCGTGGCTAGCGCGGTGGGCTTGCAATCCAGAAGCCGCTGGTTCAACTCCATATCCCGACGTGGCAAGTCTCTTAAATCCCTCCCCACCTCTCTTCCACCCAGCGGTGTCGATGAGTTCACCGCGCTTGGTCGTGCGTGGTCGAGGAGGCGCTTTGCCGCCTCTACCAATGTGTCTGCGCAGCGTGGGAGAGTAGGCAAT